>JAQIXW010004921.1:0-11003 GCA_034700685.1 Willowsia buskii | reverse complement strand
CAGAGAAGATACATTCTCCGTGTGTTAAAAAGTTTTCCTAAAATATGTTTACCAGCAGGAGAAGCTGGAATTATTGATAGGGATATAAAAATTAATTATTTGGAAAAACTGTTGAGATGTACAGTGGACTCAATTTTGACTAGCCTTAAAATCAGACAAGTATAAATTGATAAGACAAAATTTAAAAAAGTAAGTTGGCATTCACATCCATAATAAACTAAATGAAAATAGAGTGCCTCATTTGTTGATAATAAGTTTATTATTAGATTCATGTAAAAGACTAACAAATTAGGCATTAGGTAATTCTTTTACGACAATGAATGACTTGAAGTGTAATTTCCTGGTAGCGTTCAAAGTTAAAGTAGTTTTTTTTCATGTCATATGAAGCAAATGTTGACATAAAGTATAAGTAATTTTGTAAAGTGGAAATTATACTACTTGCAGTTTAAGTAAAATTCATTTTTTGCTAACATATATATCTTTGAATGACTGTTGAAAACGCTGAGAAATCTATATTGGTAACTAGTATTGCCAACTGTCCAAGACCAACTGATTTGCTTCAGTTATGCGTCGTACTAATATAAACAAGGAAGCTCGACGTGTCCTTATCTTATTGTCTACTATCTTGGTAAAAATGATGGCCAAACTTTGGATAAATTATTCTCCTTCCGTGATTTTCATGTGTAATTAAATAATTTAAGTCGTTCTTTCAATTTCCTGCTTTGCGTTCAAATGAGCCACTGTTTTTCCTGGTTCCTTATATTATGGCAAAAGCCCCATGACAATTATACGTGATGGAACCAAAAATAACAGCTCAGCACGTCGCTCAAGGATGGCTAAAAAGATGCAAGACAAAACAGCGGTTATATGTTATGCTATGACACATTTCAATTAAGGTAAATACTGATTCCATTGCACTAAAATATCAAATGTTACATTAATTGTTATTACTAAAATTGTGAGTGTTCCAACGGAACTTTAAATTGCCAAAACAACATGCTAAATTTTAGTTTAATGCGTGAAAAGTCCATTTCAACATTTAATTGAAAAAAATTTGGCGGGATGACGAAAGTCGAAATTGTTGCTCGTGTTTATGTTGTTCGTGTGTTGAAAAGTAGAAACAGGTAATATTGATACGGATATAAAAATATATTACTTGGAAAAAGTGTTGAGTTATACGGTGGGCTCAATTTTGACAAGACTTCAAGTTTGAAATCGTAAGTTTGAGCAGCAAAAGGCAAAGCTTTAACACACTGGTGTCTAATTAGTGTCTTTGAAATTTAAGAACAATAAAGATCCATTTTGACGTCTATAAGTGAAATACTGATATATTCAATATTTCCAGGAGACTTTACAACAGCATTTCCAATACAAAACCAAACAGATTTAGCATTAGGTAGTTTTGTTACCTAAGCTCAGAAAAACATACGAAATATTTTTTAGGACCAAAATGTTCTGACATGTACCACAAAATTAATAAATAACCGCAATAAGCTATAATAAAAGTATAGAACAGATAGCAATTGCAATTTGAAAACTACAAAGTTGTACACCTATTAAATAAATTATTTAATGTTTTTACAACACAAAAACAGCAAGCGCATTTAAATTTCGTTAAGACTTTATTGGTGCAATTGTCCTCATTATAACTTTCAGTAATATACTATATAGGGTTGGCGTTTGCAAAAAAACAATTTGTATTGACAACAATCGTTGCCCATTTCAATTTTAAAAACACAAGTACAGAAGTTAGGAAGTCGTCATCACAAAGAAATTGAAGCTTGCAAGTTCCTGGTATCATTAAACATCAAAATATGTATTTTTAATATTATGTGGATTTCATGTAGGCATAAACTATGTGTAATTTAAAAAAGGAATTTTCATTCAAAGGAAATGTCTAGTTCTGGTTTCCTTGAATGTCTATTGGTAAAGCTATTAAAAATTGGTAATGCTGAGAGCTCAAGGCAAAAGCCATTTTTTCATTTATGTATCAAAATATTTCAAACAAAGCTGCCACTTATTTCGTCTTATTGACTTATATCGAGCTAAAAGTGAATTTTCTTTCATGAGTTTTCTGTGTAATAATGTAATTATTTCAGTTATCTCTTCCTGTTTCGTTTCCTGCTCCTTGTTTAATAAACCACCCGTCGTCCCACTGATATTTGCTTAGATTTTCTCAAAAGCTTGTATTGAATATATATACTGTGACAAATTTTGACTTTTAATTTAAAAATGGCAAGGTAAATAAAAAACTATAATGTTTCGTTCTGATATTCTTCGCGTGCTGAAGTCGGGAAAGATGGTTTTTCATGGTCGTTGCTGCAATTGTCATTATTTAAAATCAGCCTTGATTTGATAAAAACCTTTCAAAATTTTAAAGGGCTGGAAGTACTGCAAAATTACAAGTCAACTTCAACATTTACTCTTTCACTCAAATAATGCATTATGTCCAAGTAAACATAAATCTGTTAAAAAATTTCCTGCTGATTTAAAAAAAATTCTTCGAGATAAATTTTTAGAAATCATGAATAAATTTGCTATTGTTATTTTCATATACCCATAACAACTTATGTCCTACATTAGTATTTGTTAAATTAACGGTAATTGGTTAACCTAGACAATTACGTATCGGGACAAAGAATATGATTTTCTTAGTTTTAGAAAAACCTTTGGATGGTTTGGATGTAGAGGAGCAGCAATTGCGTTTCAAAGATTTTTCAAGTAATACGTATATAAGCTCAAATTACTTACAGTAAACACTTAACTTCAACCCAATATTCCAAACAAAAATGCATAGAAATTTAGTACCTTCAATGTTTTCAAATCAAACATTTTACTAGTGAAGCAGTTCAAATTGACACTTGTTTAAAATGAAGTCTGGCGACAATGGTCCTATCTTACGGGCTATAAATTTATGTCATAAAATCAACCAATGTTGGGTACCTTTTCCACTGTATTTTAACTTCCAAATTTCGAAATGGGAATTTGACAATCCATTGTGCACACAATATATTATTGCCACATTGTTAGCAAAAGCTTTCGGGTTTTGCTGCATCGTTTTGGGAATTTTTATACAGTTTACTGAAAACGAGGGTTCATTTAACCATCACCAATTACGTACACTAGCTGGATTGGTTTTTCTTGCAATTATTCTACTTTCTACAATTGCTGCTGATATGTTGACGTACTTTCATGGACAGGATCTTGCTATGATTTTGAACTGGGGCAACAAACGAAAATTATGGATTTACTTATACGGTAACTTATAATTATATTTTAAGAATGCAAACTAATATATTGGTCGCTTACTGACGCTGAAGATGTTTCTTTACAGGAAACCCAAACTTCGAACAATATTCTGCTTTGGTAATTTATGCAATTGAAGTGGCGTACTTTGTCATAGGGGAGATTTGTGCAATCGCTTATGTATACTTGGACATGGACCCCTTCTACTTTCCTCTTCAATATATTCAAGGAACCTACCACTTTAAGAAATCGATAAAATCCTTAAGATATCTCATATTATCGTATTTAGCTCTTGCTGCTCTGCTCACCGTTCGTACAATAACAACACTGTCTGTCGTGGGCTCAATATATAGATACGAGTTGCTGAAATTTCTGTACTTTCGGTCTCCCACATATCGTTGGCTAATGTTTTACCGCGAGAATTCCACAAATTCGAAGATAATATTTGGATTTGCCTATTTGGGTTCAACAGCATGCTTATCGGGATTCTTTTTTATTTTTATCATGCTTGGAAACTTAATCGTTTATGGCTTTGAAAAGACGATAATGAGTTTGGTACTTATTTGTAGTCACTTACGTCATGTGTAGCATAATTACTGTTCCAATGCTACACATTGTTTTCAAAATCGGTTGCTCATTTTACGAAACCTCGGAAAATGTGCTGGTGAAATGGCATAAGGCTGTGTGCACTGGTATGCCAATAAACAGAGAGCATATATATGTACTTCGTGTGTTAAATAGTTTTCCCAAAATATGTCTTCCCGCTGGAGAAGCTGGTATAGTAGATATGGATATAAAGATCAATTATTTGGAAAAACTGTTGAGATGCACAGTAGACTCAATTTTGACTAGCCTCAAAATCAGACAAGTATGAAATCATTAAATAAAATCTATTATTTTTTCTAGACCAAGTGTCTATGAACATCCATTGAAAACGATGAGAAATTATTAATCGCAATTATTACTTGGGTTTGAATATTTTGTTACAACTTTATGTGTCTGTATTCTTTTTTATTTTCGTTATGCTTGGAAAGTGTGTCGTTCTGGGCTTTGAGGAAGATATAATGAGTTTGGCATTAATATATGTAGCATGTAGTGTAATTGCTGTCCCAACATTAGACATTCTTTTGAAAATCGGTTGAGTTTATTTTGAAACACAGAAAATGTACTGGTAAGAAGGCAAAAGGCCGTGTCAACCGATGTGGCATTGAAACATCGGATATCAATATTTATAGAATATTTGCTTTGCAATATAACATAGTTCATAGAACAAATACAACAAGGGTAGCAAAAGGGGTAACTGATGTCGCAAAAACTTACTAACTTACTGGAGGTCGGTCAATGAGACCTTTGAAAAAATACCTATTTGACTTAAAATTCATAATCTGAGGATTGCCATTGTTTTAACGAGAACAATGATACAGATTAACGGGGTCGGGTATTACAATGCTCGGGTACGACGGTAGAGTCTTAAAAATCTATTGGTCGTAACAAGGGTTTAGCTTAGGATTTTTCTGGAACCAGGAATAACAGTCTCGTAAAAGATTCAAGAAAAATCGACAATCATAAGTTATGCTACGTTATTCTGAAATCTGGGACGATACCGATTTTAATTGCACTTGGCCATGAAGTATTTAATTATCAAATGGTATATCGATGGTCATTCCTATACTATAATTGTCAGAATTCTAAACAAACTTTAACTCTTCATAATAACATGTGTAATTTTTTCTAATGCAACGTAAGTAGTGCAATATTCATTTCAACATTTTTTTTCAAGCAAATATTACGTTTGATGAGGTACAAAATTATTGAAAATTTGCTGCTATTAGAGATAAATTGTGGTATAGATCAATTTATAAAAACCATCAAGTAATTTTCTTTCGAACATTAATAGAAATTGTCAAAAGTGGTATTTAGAGTCGGAAAATTGTAAAATAAATTGCAGACCTGAATAAATACCCAAGCAAACGGCAAACACGAATTATGAAGTTATTTGTTTTAATAAACCTAAGTTTAGTTTAAATTTGGATGCAAGGTAGAGTTTTAGAATTTCGAATTTCTGTAAATATTCCTCAAATTGCTTCTACTGTTAACAAGCAAATTTATCTCTATTTACGTTACGCAGAAACGTTTAGAAAATCAGAGCTAACTCATTAGCCCATTCCAAGCCTTTTCAGTAATTTACAGTGCTTCAACATAAATTGGAAAATCAGAAATGAAAAAGCTCTCCCTGAAACAGCTTTAAAATGAAACCTGTCAAGAACTGTCCCATATTGAACGCTTTAAAATTAAGTCAAAAAATAAACCAATGCTGGGCTCCTTTCCCATTGTACTTTAACTTCAAACATTTAAAGTGGGAATTTAACGATACTTTATGTTTACAATATATACTTGCTACATTGGGTTCAAAAATATTGTTACTTTGTTGCACGGTGTTTGGGATTTTCACATTATTCATTGGAAACGACAGTTTGACAAATTCGGAACAACTACGTACACTAACTGGGTTAGTTTTTCTTGTGATAATTTTGCTTGCAACAATTTGTGGTGATATGGCCGCATACTTTTATGGAAGAGACTTAGGGACGATTATGAACTGGGGGAACAAACGAAAAATATGGGTTCGTTTCTATGGTAAGATTTAAACCTTTCAATTTTTTTAGTTGGTAATGTTTCTATTTATATATACATTTGGTGCTAATGTTTAAATTTCTGAAACTTTTTCAGGAAAGAAAGAATTCGAAAAACGCACAGTGGCACTAATCTATTTAATGGAAATAGTGTACTTTGCCATGGTAGAGATATTTGCTATAGTTTACGTATACTTCGACATGGACCCGTTCTTTTTTCCGCTCCAGTATATTCAGAGAATTAGTGTATATCGGACTACGATAAAAGCTTTAAGATATATTGTGCTGTCATATTTAGCAGTTGCTGCTCTTATAAGTCTTCGTACATTGACAATTCTCTGTGTCGTCGGAGCAATATATAGGTACGAGTTGCTTAAATTGCTTTACTTTCGATCCCCGACGTACTGCTGGCTGAAAATTTACCGTGAAAATGTCATAAATTCGAAAATTTTATTTGGCTTTGCCTATTTGGCTACAACTGCAAACTTGTTCGTAATATTCGTTTTCTTTGTTGTGGCTGGAAACGGTATTGTATTGGGCTTTGAAAAAAAGATAATGAGTTTAGTATTGATTTCTGTCATCATTAGCATAATCGTTATTCCAACATTACACATAACTTTCAAAATCGGTTGTGCATTTTTCGAAACATCAGAAAATGTACTGGTAAGATGGCAAAAGGCTATGTGCACCTGTATTCTAATGAACCAGAGAGCATATATTCTTCGCGTTTTAAAAAGTTTTCCTAAAGTAGTCATACCAGCTGGAGAAGCCGGTATTATTGACAGTGATATAAAGATGAATTATCTGGAAAAAGTGTTGAGTTGTACTGTAGACACAATTTTGACTAGACTCAAAGTCGCACAGGTTTAACTTTTTCGCTGAATACAGTTGACTTATAATCATTACATATATCTCCTGGTAACCATTAAATAAGTATCTAAACCTAAAATAAATAAACTGCAGACACATTATTAAGATTAAAGTGCAAAATTGAAAATGTTTGAACAAAACAACATTTTACCCATTACTTCCACTTACATGATTTTACGGTAAAAACAGCTCACATTCAAAATGCTTTAATACTTTTTCATTAATTTAATTTCATCACGATTATTTAATTAATTAAATGCGGTTGCTTGAAGTTTGCAAAATATAATTTTTGTCAAATTTTGAATCCACAAGTTTACAACTCGTAAGTAGGTATACTCGTCGCCTAAAAGCCATACTTGTAATCGATAAACCAACAGGAGTTGTAGAAAGTAGCAGGCAGCAGCATTCAAGTCAAATATTTGGATTTTTTTGAAATAATCTGCTAGCTTGTTCCTGCATTTCATTTTCTAAAAACATGGAAAAGTGGCTATAGATTTAAACTCGAATGGATTCACACCTGTGTGATTTGAAGCTATCGTATAGATAAGACCGCATGCAGCTGGACTTACATGAGCCCAGATATCGCATGACAACTTTAAATTACATGGACATTTGGATATAAAAAAGTAATTACTTAAAAGATAATTAACAGATATCTATTAAAGGTATTTTTCTAGTTGATATTGGAACCGAGTTACTTTACATAGATAATGGGTTATGGATATTGGCATCAGTTTTCAGTTATTTCTACTCTGCTGTTGTCTCCACACGCTCAACTCAGCAACATTCAATGATTGATATTTCTGGAAGTTTACAAAGGCTCATATTATAAAGTCGTTAAACAAGAATTCAGCTCTGATTAATCTGATTGTAATAAACTACTAATTTTAATAATCTAGTTAAGACTACAAAATTTCATCGAAAACTAAACTACCCTTTTCAAAAAACTTCGGTTGTTGAGCTTCTATACATGAATGAAAAAAACTATCCATTACTAAACATAAAACGGGGCCAGTGTTTTAAGATTTTTGCAACAAGTGATTCGTATTATAAGGTAAAGTTATATCTGAGGTATTACGAAAATAGCCCCAGCTCGTCTTGCGGCCTAAAACCGATAGTTTTGATGCACAGAAAGCCAAAAACTTATTATGTGGTATCATTAGTCTTCAAAAGATTACGTGAATGTAGTTCCACATTCCACATGCATTATTGCCATAATTCTCTTTAAAAAACCCAAAAATTCAACCTGCTTTGGCACGAAGACTTGAATTTTGATCTATCTGACAAAAATCTTAATGCTACATAGAGTAAAACTTGAATTTATAAGACTAAAACCAAATTGAACACCACATTCTATGCATAAATTCAGGATATATCTCCCATTCCCAAAATATTGATATCTACACATTAATAATTGGTTCAAGTTTAAAAGTGAATATAACATTGTGCCCAAAAATCTTCTAACAATTAAACACTGCAGTATTATTACAGACACTAGAAAATATATGGCCGTATTCAAAAACGCTTCTCACAGCGAATTGTCAGTATCAAAAAAATAGAGCCGGAAACCAGAATATTGATTTTCTCCACGCGAACGCTTTTAAATTCAATATAACTGCAAAAAGAACTACAATATCGTAATACGTTATTAGACTTTAGCTAATAGATCGTGGTATTCTCAAGTTTGCTAAGCCTACCATAATATGTAAAACCTTAGCAATCCAACTTAACTCAACATCAATCTAACTCTCATTGCTACTTGCAAAATCTTACGTGCGGGATTAATTTGTTTTTTTAAAGTTTCATCTTGCTTGAATATACTTTAAACTTACACGGCGTCCCGCTTTTAAACATATAGCTTACAACGACAAGATTTTTTCACTGTTAAATCAGCATGTTTTAAATTTGACAATTTTTAAGACCTGAATAAACATTTAAGATTCTACTGCAAACATTTTGATACACAACTTCTCAATCGATAAGTTTTTTAAAGAAGATATGTAAAACCTATATGGCATATTTCTGTATTAACAAGATCTACTCGATTTTATTGTAATATTTATGTGATGTGTAATAACTTGAATAAATCTCATAAAATTCTTCATATTGAAAACTTTTAAGAAGGTAGTCCAAGGTTGACCTCGGCTGTATAGAAAACTATTAGGAACAATTACAATCATACAAAGTAAAAATGAGTGATGATATCACTATATGCGATTTACAAATTCATCTGTCATTTGTAGATCGTTCTCTTTTGCCCTTCTATTGAAAGTCCAATATCAATTTCTATTAATTCACAGTAGATTAATGAATACAAAATCATTTTTAGTCATGTAAAGTTTTGGTAACGATTTGTAAGGATGTAGCTTTTGCCTTGGCATATGATTGTGTAGAATCTTGTATTTGAGATTTCACCTCGCAATGGAAGACATTCTCACTTTGTCAAATGTCTAGACAACTGCGAGGTAAGCTACAAGAAAAAACAAATAGTGGTTTGTTGGAGTGTTTATATCAAAATACACATTTATTGGTGTCTTTAACTTGTACCTCTGGCACAAGATTTTATTTCCAGTATTTATTAGTGAAAGTGACAGCATAATTTCGAAAATAAATTTGTAAAACAAGCTGCATTATTCATTTTATTGCGTTAACTTGGGTTAATCAAACGATATCATTAGTAAATTAAAAATAAACAGATTGATTACATGAAAAAAACAAAAAGGCATGCATTGAAGAAAATATTACGTTTAAAAGAATAATATAAGTATGTAATAACTGGTAATGCAAGTCACCCAAGGTGAGCGCCATGTTTTCGTTTATGTATCAAAATATTTTAAACAGAGCTGCACCTTCTTTCGTCGTAGACTTTTATTGCGCTAAAAGTGATTTTTCTCTTCCATGAGTTTCCTGTGTAGTAATGTAATTTATTAAGTTATCTCTTCCTGTTATTATTTCTTGTTCCTTGTTCTAATCAACCACTTTTGTCACTCTGATATTTGCATAGATTTTTTCAAAAGTCTCGTATTGAGTATAAATACTGAAACCAATAATGACAAAACTGCCTTACAATTTAAGTTAAATAAATTTGCAAGACAATACAAAGATTATATACTACGCTCATATATACGTCGCGTGGTAAAATTGGGGGATATGGTTTTTCATGGTCATTTCTGTAATTGTATTCCAAAGTAGCCTTGATTCGACAAAATAGCATGTTAAACTTTAATGAACTGGAAGTACTACAAAATTAAAAGTTAACTTCATCGTTTACTCTTTCAAGAAATATATATATTATGTCCAAGTAAATATGAATCTGTTAAAAAAATCCTGTTATATTGAACAAATTTCGTGGTGATCAATTTTGAGCAATCACAAATCAATTTGGTGTAGCTATTATCGTATATCCATAACGATCTAAGTTTTACACTAGTTTTAGGTAAATTACTAGGTAATTTGTGACCTAAAAAATTACAAATCGGGACTATGATTTTCTTAGTTTAAGTAAAACCTTTGGTAGGTTTGGTTTGGATGAAAGAAGAGCAGTTATTTTGTTTCAAACCTTTTTCTGCTAATATAGGCTTAAAGCTCAAACGTGCAGAAAATTAGTGTCTTATTCAAAGATTTTCCCTAAAGTTAAATTCTTTAAAAACCAACATTTCGCAAGTACTACAGTTCTTATTGACACTCGTTTAAAATGAAGTGTGGCAACAACGGTCCCATCATAAGGGCTATAAATTTATGTCATAAAATTAACAAATGTTGGTTCCCTTTCCCATTATATTTTAACTTCAAAACTTCAAGATGGGAATTTAACAATCCACTGTGCACACAATACATTATTGCTACGTCATTAGCAAAAGCTGGCTTTTTTTGCTGCATCATGTTGGGAGTTTTCGTGCAGTTCAGTGAAAACAATGGTTCATTTAACCACCACCAATTGCGTACTCTAGCTGGATTATTGTTTCTTGTAATTATTCTGATTTCTACAATTTGCGCTGATATCGGCACATGCTTTTATGGACAAGACCTTGCCATAGTTTTGAATTGGGGCAACAAGCGAAGGATTTGGATTTACTTATGTGGTATCTATACTTTATATTTATATTTAAAATATGACAATTTAGATACATTTTTGCTGGATATAAAATCTGAGAATATTTTCTTTCAGAAAACCGACATTTCGAACAATATTCTGCAGTAGTGATCTATGCAATTGAAGTTGTGTACTTTGTCATAGGGGAGATACTTGCAATC
>JAQIXW010004920.1:0-11006 GCA_034700685.1 Willowsia buskii | reverse complement strand
GAGTAAATTTTCATAAATCTGCGTCACGGCATCTGCGTCAGTAGTAAACAAAGATCAACCAGATTAGCAGGCCTGTGGTGACAAAGGACAAAAGTCCGAAACAAAAGTTTGTGTGGGTTTTCGGTATTAATAACAATTATTAATAGCTGACAATGTTATTCCGCTAAATCATACTGTGATCGCGATCATACTTCTTTTGATTTGATGATCCCATACTTTACATAGTTTTGTGGAACGCAAAAAAGGACATCCCACTCGATCCATGCCGAACTGAATGCTTCCAGTATCCATACATGAGGTGGTAACGCAAATCATATATAAAACTTCAGCAACACAAAAAAAAGGCGAATTCCATTGACTAAATCTCAGCTTTCTTCACGTGTCTTGCAACGCACTCGTTCGGATTGAACTTTATTAATATGTGTGCTAAGCATGCTCACAGGACAAACTTTTTGCGTTCTTCATCACATCTTTTTATTCTTTCCTTCACTTAACTTCCCATTTTATCTAGTATACAGTATACAGCTCTGTCTGACAAAATTAAACCTACTTAAAGTGAAAGCGTGATTCGAAGAAATAAGGAGAGAAAGCATCCTTTGTTTCTATAAACCAATAAGGAGATTTTTATAAACACAACTTGAATTAGTTGGTACCATCCATCTATTCAGTCAGAGCATTCCACTTTACTCTAATTTGGCAATATGTGTGCAGGTATGTATCTAGCTGAGTGGCTCAGCTCAAGTTGAGTGGTAAAGAGAACAGCAGATATAATAACGTTTTCTCTCTTTTAGTTTCCCCACTTTTATTCTCGTATTCATGTCACATCTTTAACAATTTCTGAGTGAAGGATACAATAAGGTTGGTTCTGTTCAAGATGAAAGAAGAAATAAATAAAGGATGATGATAATGATGAGTAACTTGTGGGGATTATATATGTGTATTGGAATGTATATATACATTGTCATTCCATTCAGAATTCAGATATAAACATGCATTTTTACTACAGTGGAAGATTCAGGAAGTTCATCAATTTCCTTTGCTTACGTCCTCGTTCTTGATATAACATGAATTAACTTGAGGCATGTGTAGTTCATTGGGATTGGGAGTATTGAACGTTAAAGTGGACGTGTGCTTTTGAATAAATAGACGCTAGTGTTACCGAATAATCTTTGCAGCTTTGTCTGTAAAACCTATTCCATTGTGATTTCTAATCGTATGAACATTTTTTGACTAATTGATTATTTGAAATCTGCTATCATATAAATTTCAGTGGGGTGTATATGAAATCAAGAGACTTTCATGCCATTATCGTTTACTCCGAAAGCAACGGTATGTATATTATTAAAAAATTATGTTCCACATATTTTCTCAAAATAGCTCCAAATCTGATAGATTTTACTATTGTTATTTCCTGACTGCCGTAACAAAATGCTAATTATGTAAAATTTAAGCTCATGACCTAATTCTGTATTACTGTCACACATGTTGTGGTGCTGGATACGTCAGTAGGCACAACATATATAATGAGACAAAGATAATCGTAACCATAAAATAACCTACTTCTCAACCGATCCTGTCAATTATACGACTTAGAAAGAATGCATCTATTTTTACTACCTATATTATGTAATTTGAGTAGATTCAGCAAGTCCGACTATTGAAGCCCTTCTGTGCGACGTTGGATGTTCATTTCAGTTCTACTAGAAAGTTTGGCATTTGCATTTTTGATTGAGAGATTGTAAATTTTCTTGAGTTGTAAATACACTACAAAAGGCAATTTTTTCCGATTATATAATAGTGGATACATTGTAGATATTCGTTTATCTAAAACTTGCATCAGGACAGGTAACTAATTTTAATGAGAAAGAAATTGTTAATAACCATCTTAATTTTAAACTTTCTAGAAAGGCATCCAAATCATAGTTGGACATTGGACATATGCCTGTAATAACAAAATATGTAACTGATTTAATAAATCTTACACGTAACGACAATTTCCTTTCCTTTCAAATATGAAAATGGCTCAACGAATAATGTGTAAATTTTGCATTGGCGATTTAAGGAAGCCTGGTAAAGAATATTAATCTAAGCATATTGTAAAATAGTTTTCATTTTCCAAAATTTTTAAGGCCATGATGACCATGTGTGTCACAGTACAGTCAGTGAAAGTTTAATGTCAATAAAATTAGTTGTAGCATTGGGTTCGGTGTAGGAATTTTGTGTGTCAGTTTTGAAGAAAGGGTTGCTGATAAACCCTGCCTTAAATATTCTCATAATGGTTTACCGTATAATACAGTAATATTCTTTTTGTAGAGTCCCACACACACTGTAATCATAATCTCATAGCATTGAACACTTGTACTTTCTCCTCATATGCAGTTCCTCGTGTGTGCCTGTGTAATAATGATCTTCTGTCATGTTTAGAGAACAACCGCGAGTAGAAAGTAACAGATTGCATTTCAGATGTAGTGCAATAATGAGACCATCCACGAAGAATAATTTGTCGACATTTTGTACCACGCCATGAATTCGTAAGCAACCTTGTGCAGCCCAACTTTCACTGTTCCCCCGTTTGTCTCCAACATTTTTTTGCTTTTCATCTTCCCAACATTAGAAGCACATTTACAAAGTCAGTCATCTGTACAGCTATTTTAGAGACAAAATAAAAATGAATGCGCCATTCCATGGTGGCGTGGAAAAGTATGTTTGGAAATTACAGTAGTATTGCACACCCGCCATGACTCCTATACAAGTGTGTACTCAAAAATACGCATTTCTTTTGATTTTTCGCATTCTTTTCTCACACAATATACATTTCATAAAATCCCAAATAGAGGCCAGGGTGTCTTGAGTGATTCATCGATTTTTCTGTTTGTAGATGCTGGGTGTCTACCTATTTGTGGAAGCCCTTTAATTGAGGTTACTTAAGTGTTTCATTGTTTCATCAAATTTTTAGCATTTATTTTATAAAGTCTTATTCGTTGACATCACATCCAGTTCATGTATCCAGAGAAGTTTAAAACTTGGGACCTTGGGAGCATCAATATGGAGAAGAAATATAATTGAGGGTGGCTATTTGAGTGAGACATGAGGCATGGAACCGGTGATTGTTTAAGATTTTACGGTAAGTTAATTTTTCGACTGTCAGACATCAAGTAATTTCTCTGACAAGCTAGTAATACGTTTCGTACTTTTTCGCCCCACCGAGCATGATTAACAGAAAACTGTTTCCAGAACACATATAGGAGTATTACTCGTAATAATACTGCCTCACGAGTGAAGCTTCTTTACAAAACTACCAGCTGTAAAAGTACAAGTACCTAATCAGCTCAATATATGACGATGACGAGAGTACAGTGTTAGAATAATGGAAATAAAATTCATAGATAATGCAAAGAGTTTATTTTTCAGATCTATTTATTGTAGAGCACATAAACCATTACTTTAAAATGCGTATGTATTTACAAGATAATAAGGAATTATGACAAGTGAAGAAAGTGATCCACAAACTGTTACATTTTAGAGTTGTATTTTGTATACATTAATTGCATTCTGGGAAAAAATTCCATGGGTTTAAAGGGGGAAAGGCCATAAAGCAAGCGCGAGTGGACCCCACTTGTGGATAGATGCGTTGTGTAAGCATGTAATTGAAATCACAAAAGCATTAGAATCCTGTTCAGTTCATATACTTTTTACAAGTATGAAATATCTGTTTCGGATGTTCTGACTGAAGGAAACAAATAGACTGAGTGGTTCGGAAATGTATGTGTATAGTAATAAACATTTATGGAAAATTGTGTAAGTAACGAAGAGAGAATTTATCAATTAACTTTCAACATGGATGAAAGAATGTTTCACGTGAACTGAAAGTCAATAGAACTTAAAGCATATCCTGCCCTGCGCTTGAATAATATTTGTATACAAATGTATTGGGTTGACAATTATGTCAATGCAGAAAACACTTTCTAAATGAACCCGTGCTCCCTTCGAACCCTATGTGCATTGTATACCCTAATAATTCATGTATGTGCCTCAATTTATATTATTGGTTTTGGTTTTGCCAATGAAAACCAAAGACTGGAAAGCAACATTCACCACAAACCCCAACGATGTATCAGTCAGTGTTTGTGTATGTAACTATGTATAAATGAGGTAAATCTTTCTTGAATATTTTGTTCTAAAATAGTATTCTACAGATAAAACGGCTAGGTAGGCTGGATGCACGTCCAGTAAATTACTAATCAGCTCAAATGTCCAAGTGCATGTTAGACTTTCGTAAAATAAACTCTTTTATTTAGTTACCGCTTGTTGAAATTGGAAACGAGCCGTCCTGTTGTTGTTTCATTTATGTGCTTTTGCTTTTGCTTGCTTTTGCGGTACAGGGAAACAATAAAAAGCTCATAAACTTCAAATTAATAGGCACGGTCAACCGCTCAGATACAAATACATAGTCACAAATATTTACGACACAGATCCACTATATCCCTATATGCATATCAATTTCATGTCTTTCATCCACGCTCCCTCGTAGTAACAACTTACCTAGGTACATACTTCCAACAACAGCACAGCTTCCGATTTCAGTTTGAATCATTAAAGTTGTACGTCTACGCTCTTCTCCAATTTTATATTATCCGGCGATCCAGGTAGCCTGCAAAGCAAAAGTCTCTTGTTCTTTGAAATTATTTCGCATAACACGTTCACGTCACATGAGAATTCATGATTTCCGATTTCCCGATAATATTACTTTCATGGCCAACCATGGAAGGTGTATCATAGTTTCAGGACTACATGTACCAGATTCATCCGAATTCAATATGGGTTACTAGTTTGTCTGCATTCAACGAAAATACGTTTCTGGCAAATTCTACACGTAACTATCATTATTGTTAAATGTAAGATCATGAACTTTTACAGATGAGTGTGTAGGCGGATGACAAACAATAAATAAGTTTCGAGGTAAAATACGGATCGTGCGATCTTACTTGTTGAAAATAAGTATTAAAACATTGTTTCATTATATATCAGGGGTTTGCATACTTAGATAATAAATTACATAAAATTTATCGGTAAACTCATTCAACATACAACATGAACTACAGAGTGTATTTGTCCTTGGGGTGATAAAAAATTTAAAATAAAAATGGACTATACATCATATTGTAAGTTAAAGTTATTTAGCTTTCTCATATAACTAAATTTTATTCTGCTGAATTTCAGGATTTAGCGCATTTGTATTGTATTTCGTGCGTAAGTCAAAACCTAATATGCAACTTTTAAATTTCAATCATAACCATCCAGCTTATCAATTTTTCTCACACTCGTCATTTTTAAAAGTTACCCATCTCACTTCCGCCGCATGGATTTTGCCCATGCCTTTCCTTCATGCACACTGCGCATACAACAGGTAAAAAACTCATGTCAAAAAAGCATTACGAAATGCAAAATATGTTATCTCACCTTTCACGACGTGAATGTCAATTCATTTCCATTCCATCCTACTTTGTAACATGTTAGCAGCTGTCATGACCTATTATTAATGAATGTCAGTATAATTTATGCACGAAAGTGTACCACACCACTGGCTCCCGGGTCTGTAATGAGTATAATGACGTAGTCGTGCATTCCAATTTCCAATGGTGCAGTTAAGTGGAATATTCGATATGTCATTATGAATGTGAGATGACGTAATAAGAATAGATAAATGTAAAACACTACGGAAATTGTACCAATAACAAAGATATGGCATTTTATTTCAAATATTTTAACACCAAAGTCAACTTAATTATAATTCACATTTTAACATTAGTTATTCGATAAATACTGAAATTTCCAGAACTAAGACATTATGACATAAATGGCATTTTCTCAACAACAATAATAGTCTTTACCACATCCAAGTAAGGTACAAGTATACAAATTGATTTGAATAGTCCACAAATAGTGTAGTGTTTTGCGAAGTGTATACTTGTATCAATTCTGACACGCAACACTAACGATAAGCTTCAACACGTAATTATATTAGATACAAACATTTAACTAACATAAATATATCTAATCACACATTATTTGACGAGAAAATTATTTTTTTCTTTTTTGTAATTTTTTATATATGACTTAAGCAATGAGTCTAATATGGTACTCGTAAACATAGATAATCGTTACTTCAAGATACAACACTACAAGCCTAGAAGTTCTAGAACTGTTAGTTAACTAAATTCAGATTAACTCTAAACAATATGTCAATCAATATGTTTACCTCATGTTTCCAGTCTCAGCTTCACCACCTGCAAAACATTTTTGTAGCTGCTTAATAATGTATTCATAGAAAAAACAATTATTACGAGGATGGACATTGACACTTATACCCCTGAATCATTGCGAACTTCAAGTGCAACACTAATGGTAATAATATTGTAACTGTATTTGCACGAAAATGAACAATTTTGGATAATAAATAATTATATTTTTGCACTCGATACAAAAGACGGGTTGTTGTTTGTTTGATGATCATGTAATGTATGTACATAAGTAGGTACTCTATTTTGTTGCTAACTGGTTTCATTACAAAAAATGATATAAAACATTTACGTTGGACCCAGTGGTCATTTTCCTATCATTCAACTTATATTATACGTTTTAAACATTAAGTTGTACAGAACCGTTCCTTGATAGACACATTATCCCTTAGACATTATGTAGCTCATAAATTTAATAATAATTAACTTTCTCGAAAATGAGATCATTTACCACATAGAACACGTATAAAGTTGCAAAGTACACGATAATGCGATGGTCACTTATATATAATGACTAATGACACATCGTGTATTAAAACTGTGATGCATAAATCTGTAATTAGGTTCTTTTAAAACACATAAGATACCATAAGCAGATAGAGACACCGAGTTGCTATGTTTGATTCTTCCAAGGATAGGGATATTATACGCAGACGCAAAGCACCTTATAACTTCTTTACATACTATATATAAAACAATATACATAAAATGGCTTAAACCTATTTGTTTTGAAGCTAAAATTTAATTATGATTGGTAACATCTATGTTATGTACGGAGATATACTTTTAATTATTGGTTTATCAATTAAAAATAATACTAAGATATTATATGCCATGAAATCTGCAAAGCTAACAACTGGCACCATTAAATATGAGATCTACAGCTTTAGATCAATCCTTATCGCCGCTTTCAACTTTTCACTTTTCAACAATTTCAGGATTTTGTGAACTTTGTGCATTTCATATCCGACATTTGACTGAACTATTCCCAATAATTTACAAACATTTGTCCTTCAAAAACATTCTGTCTCATTGTCAGCGTACATGCCGACATCAGTTTTTACTTCAAAGGACAGCTTTGCCATAAAGAGACGACCAAATTTCTGTACGTTAGGGTGCATGTTTCTTATTATATTATACTATAGCATTTGACTTCTATACACATAGAATGATCATAAGTTTTTCAAAGCATATCTATTAATATCAATACTGACAAATATTTAAATGTATGTTTCTATATGTTGTGCCTTATGCCTACGTCACAAACTCTAGTTTCAAACATCAGAGAATGCGACGGCGACGTATTTCCTGCCCTGCATTGTCATCAGCTCTTACAACATTTTTGCTGTACTACACATCAGTATAGTGTTCACTTGTCAAGTCAATCCGCCGCATCCTTTGGCACATGTTCATTTTTAGCCTATTTTTGCAATATCAACAATACTAAACCTTATGGTCTAAAAAAGTTCTCAGGATTGAATAATATAATAGCCAGACGTTGATGACGGTTTTGATCTAGTTTCATGATGAAATTGATGATAACAATATCCAGCTGGGTCCGTCATGCATGAAACCTCATGTAATTTTGTCCTACAGAGATAATAATACCCGGAAACCCAAACACATACATATTTGAATTTTTAAACTTTAGACTGTATGAAATTTAACTGCATATGTCATCAGTATATAGAACGATAGCTACAAGGTGTACACGAGTGGAAAGGATGACAGAAAGCGACAAAGCCTTCAACTGTTTTACGAAAAAAGTGGATTGATGTAAGACAGACAGTGGGGAAATCATTTCCTGGAAGTGGTTCTGACACTAGATGGCTAAAAAGTTTTGTGATGCAACTCTTCACTACTTTGTTTCAACTGATAATAGGTATAAGAACTCATCTTAGCGTTTGATTTAAAAAAGGATAAGCTTTAGTCTAGATGTCTATTCTAGTCAAAAACTGTCCAAATACTTTTGTGTCCCATTGGCAGACACAATGTGGATAGACAGTCTCGAGTAATCGGATGGTGACCCTGATGTTATAACTTTTATGATTCTACATTAGAATACATAAATCGTAAAGTTTTAACAGAGATTGATATATATATAGTTAGGTACATCGTACATTCATTTTTTAGGGAACTAAAACAAACACGAGCAGAGGCCGATTGCTATTTGTCTATCCGTTGATATGAACAGCTATCGCACTTTTTATGGCATACATGACATTGATTACATTGGGATAACACTTTCAGACTTTCTCCATTCATACAAATGTCACGACATATGTAATCATTGAAACATTTTTGTTTATAATAATAGAAGCGCATTACCTTGCGATAAATATTACATGTAGAGATGCTATAGACATTAACTCACTGTATGCATATTCATACTACGTACCTAATACTAATTTAAATTATCATTAAAACATACAATTTCAATATCATATTTAAAGGTACGATTTTTGCTGTGAATGATAGTTTCAAAAAATGAGGTGTGAGACAAAATAATAGGTAAAATAATAAGTCGTTGTTGGCGAAACCTGTATTAGTCAGAAATTGACATGCGATTCCGATGTAGTTAAGAAATATCAATTTCTTATTCACTTCATAAATAAAATAATCATTTTAAATATTCTCAGGTAATCGACAGCCTATATATACATATACATACTAAGACATAAATGCAAAGGGTTAAGAGCTATTCTGTATCTTCATTCATTACTATGTAAGCTAGTGACAGTTTAAAAGGATTATCATGTTTTATCAAAGTGTACTTTTCTATTTCCCAACTAATGCTAACATAGAATTAATATTATGCTATTGTTCCACGGGGTTATATTTTTATCCAAACCAGCAAAATAAGTGTACGGTATGTATAAATATTTACGAATTTTCAAGAATATTTATATTTATAGATTGTATTAAATGTTTCAAACACAATTGAATAATCGAAACTTGCTGTTTATTATTAAAATTATAGATTGCTTACATAACTTTAGGAAAAATATTATTTACAGTAAAAGCCATCCTAGACTTTGTGAGGTGAAAGCAACCTACAAGGGTAGAACATCGTATTGCTAAACCTAACTTTCCTACGTACACGTACCTACATGGTGTCATTTTATTCGCATGACTGGAAAGGAATGGATGAAATGAGCAGTATCCCTATACCACACTACTGCACAGAAAATGGCTAACTGTAAAATAAGATAGTGTCATTCACTTTTCGTGAAAGATACAATAAAGCAGGATTCTTTCTCCGATGGCATGCTCTGCCTGTCATAATATCAACATTGTAACTTGTAATCGTAATAATATGAAGGGAACGTACTCATACTACCTATACATAATATTTTCAGATTAATGTACACATCACATATACAGTATTATCTCCCGACAACTTTTTTTTCTGGAATGGAAAAATACTGAAATGGTAACGGTAGTATTGTATAAAATGACGATCATGATACTGATTTTATCAATGAGATTAATTAATCGCGTCACAAACCCAATAATTTTGCTTAAAAAAGAACCACATTTTTACAAAACTGTTTCGCACCGTGTTCCTGGAAGATATGCAGTATAAACAATGTCAGATTTGACAGTCATGTGCTTACCATTCATGCAGCAATCACCGTTAGTATATGGTGTCGTGTGATTTGTTAGTTTGGTTGAGAAGCCATTGTGGTGGCCATTTGAATTCATGGGGTTTAGTGTTTTCTTACAGCCTCCTCCGCCAGCACAGCCATTGAAGTTGTTAATGGTAAGTCCATTGGCTCCTGGGTGATGTTGATGACGAATGCCATTCCCAGAAGTGTAGTTATTATGAATGCACGATGAATTACAGATTGCGGGGAAAGTTGCCGTTGTAATAGCTGCTGAAGTTGGTGCTGTGGTTGAAGCATTACTTTGGGTGCGGATTAATGTTTTCAGCAGGTCTGGACGCGAAGATGGAGAGCCATTTCTCCTGACATGAAGCGAGGAACTATGCCCCAAGGGAATGTGTCCAGTGCAGTGGCCATTACCCTTGCCATAAGAGGTGGCATTACCACCGGGTTGATGACCCAAGTTGATGGACACGTTGGTAGAGTTTGTGGTAGTGTTAGTTATAAATGTGCCTGTCCTCTTGAATGTATGTTTCCTGTTGCGATTACATAGTCTGAGGAACCCGTTCCGGAATTTTGAAGACATGATATTGTAAAGAATTGGATTGAGAGCTGAGTTGATGTAGATCATAATACGAGAAAAGTAAACAAAGTTTTGATATGCCTCTTGGTATTCTTTAAGGAATGACATATCTGCCAAGAGGACAAACAATGTGAGCACGCGAAACGGGAGGAGACACAGGAAAAATGTGAAGACGACAGTGCCCAACATGAGAACAACTTGTTTTCTCGCTTTATGATTTTCATTTTTTGCATTGAGAGCGCTTCGATCGGATGTCAGCTTTCTCGCTATCATTCCATACGTCACAAGCAGAATGAAGAACGGGACCAGAAAGAGAAGGACGATTGTTGAGATAGTGTACGCGTCTGGTAAGGTTTTCCCTGCAATTACATCGCAACGAGCTGTCCATTCACCACATTCGTTTATTCCTTCTTGGTATGAGATCATGAATATCATCGGGCTGGAATTTACAAAAGAGAAAAAATTTCCAGTGTGACTAAAATGTTTGCTAAATGAATAGGATTACGCAATCGTAGACAA
>JAQIXW010004919.1:0-11006 GCA_034700685.1 Willowsia buskii | reverse complement strand
GGTAGCAAGAGGCGGCACGACAGCAGGAGGAGCATCGGCGGCTGATGGAGCTTCGGCAGCTCCGGGACCTGCTGGCCGAGGCCGAACGCGAGAAGATGCAGCTGCAGCAGAGGCTGGACGACCGGGAGGCAGAAGATGCCATGGCAGCGACGGGTAATGTAGAATTAGCTGATGAGTAAAATACATTGTATTTATTTTGTATGTTGTAATAAAAAAGCTAAATACTAATAAAGAAAAAAACAAAAAAAAACTAAAAGCAAAAAGCAATAAACAAATGTGTCGTGGAGTAAAGCCCCATGGGAGCATGTAAAATGTGATAGTATTGGGTGTTGGGTTGCAGCAAATGAGTGGCAGAATGGATTCCTGCACTTAGTGCAGGAACTGGCCCCCTTCTAGTGGTTCATACTGGTGGTGGTGGTTCTCTGTGGATGAAATAGGGGGTGGTGCAATCTCCGCTGGTCACACTTCGGAAGCCGGGTCGTCGCCTGCTTAGCGTACGCACAATCGAGGAGTGAGTCCTGTAAAGTCAATTGAGATTCTGGAGGACGGGTGAAAGTGAACGGCAGCAGTGGGGGTTGAGGGATGATTCTGGGGGGATGATGAGATTTGTGAAAGTTGAGAATAGAATACATGGTGTGAAGAATTATTGATGAGACTGAGCCGTCATCAAGTGTCCCTCTGAAAGTGTGGTAGTGCGATGAACCGAGCAAACACTACTTGTGCAAGGACTGACTCGAGCATGATGTAAATACCGGTGAAGGTTCCATTTTAACACGTTCGTTGAAGGATCGCGTTTTGGAAGAATTGTAGTTATGTTGTGCCAGTGTTGTATTTGGTCGTTGGTTAAGCATTTGAGACCTGTTGGTTGCGCTGACAAGATGAGTATAGTTAGTTGTAGTCGTGTTTTCGGTAGTAGGTCTTAAAACCACCGTGGTTTTTTCTCCATCACGAAATAAAACAAGATGGCCTTCTTTTGATTGTTGGGTGAGGATACGGAGAAAGTTGGAATAATATCGTACTACGGCAGGAGTCCTGTTTGGGTGTCTTTGCAATTGTCGCCACAAAATCTCTAGTTGGGTGTGTCCTTGGAGAAAGCGTGTGTAATATTTTGATCGTTTATAGGTGGGGTTGGTGACAATAAACAGTCGATAACTAAGAAGAGGGAGGTTGGGGGTGACTGGTGAAAGTGTAGCTTGAATGCCCATTGTGAGATATACTCTTTAGATTATCGTTCGCGTGGGATATGGAGTGGGCCTCTGGGTTCTGCACATTGAAAGGAACTCGGATGAGTACACTATTGTTCAAACTAGGGTTGGTTGGGGGTGGCTTGAGAATAAGTGAGTAAGTATGGTCAGAAAGTGTTGTTCCTGGATATATGTAGGAGAATTGGGCATTGTCTTTTTAATAAGGGATGTCCGGTGTGGCAACTGATGATGGCTCCTCTAATATTCGTTGTAAAATAGTCCTTTTTTCCACTTTCACTTGTACTTTCTCTGGAGATCGTAGAGTGGGATATACGCGAGAAGGAGACAGTTGGTCAAATGGGGTAAAAGCTCTGGTTGTTGAGTGTATAAGTCGTGGTGAAAGAGAGGAAAAGATGTGATATTGGAAAGAATGAGGGTCCAAGCTAGGAGAGCTACAGGTATAGCATGGTGAGTCTCTTGGAGCAGGCAATAGCTTGCAAAAAACGGAGCATGAACTTCACGCAACAAATCACTTAGAGTTAAATTTGGCACTGAATAAGAGAGGGAGATGTGGTCTGCTGGACATGTAAAACACAGCAAACGGGATGATGTTTTTTACTTCAGCCGGTTTTACAAATGCGTAGGAGAAGGGAGCACGTTTGAGTTTGTGTTGAGACTGGTGATTTATACAAGTAACACAAAAGTTATCTAGATATTGACTTTTGTGGATAATGACGATGTAATCTTTGTTGGTATCAGGTTGCCCTGCTGCCATGTCACTAGCTCAATACTGGCTGTTTATAGAAGAAGACGACTGCCAAAGTCGGAATGATGAGTGAGAGCTATTGTGTCTTGTAAAAAGGAGATTTGTTCTTCCAATGTTCGTATGCACCTGTCAACGTGCTCGAGATAACTGAGAAACTCGTGATTAGGGTATCCATATAAAAGTCGTGCAGTTTGGCGAGAAAAGAGACGATGAATAATAAAGTCTTTTGGAGAAATAGTGTGAAGGATATCTCTGGTGAAATCAAAATATTGGAACAGGCGATACTCTACCCATCCGGCAGAGTCCTTGCAAAGTGAAAGTTTATGTAGCACAAGCAACTCAAAGGCAGTAAATTGTGCAGAGAAGAATCTTGCCAACTGACCCGTAATGAATTCAACGATTTCACTCAATACAATTGGATGTTGCTTTCCCTGATCTTGGAGAAAGCGACGCACTATGTGTTTAAAATTTGTATAAGCGGGGAGAAAGCAATTGGGAAGTTGTCCGTCGAAAACCGCTTGGGTAAGATATTTAAATATAGTTTGAGAAGTTAAACTACAGTAGAGAATATGTCGTCCGTAAAGGAGAAAGAGGGTAAAAGTTTGTTAGGGTTTTGTGTCTTTTCTCACTTCTTGTGTTTTCTCTTGCGTTTTTTGTTGAAATGGGGAGATCCGTCATGTTGCTCCTTTGGTTGTCTGAAGGGAAATGAGCTGCTCTGCTTGTGTGTCTACAACTGTCTATCCGTAGAGAGTGGTCGTGTGGGTGCGGAGAAAGCAGAGTGACAAAGAGAAAGAAGATGTTCTGGGGTTGGCTCCGTGTATGTATGTGTGGTCCATTCTTTATATATAGGTGTAGCACAGTGATGTGTAAAGTTAATTGAAGTAAGAGCTGGCTTCTTAATAGATGTAAGGAGAGGGAAAGTTGATCTACTTTTAAATAATTCCAGAAAAGTACACACAGATCCGAATGCGTTATATTGGGGAAAGGTAAAGTGAAGATTTTGACGTACAGCTTCTAATAAAGAGGTCATCTCTGCCTCCTGTGTAATAATATTCTTGTATTGAAAAATTTGTTGGTATTGTTGGAGGGCTATATCGTGTAGATCATTATATTCGTTGAAAAATACGAAAGGGCTGCTGTAAAAGGCGGTTTCCACACTGATTCTAATGCTGTTATCTGGAGGGTAATACTGCCGTCTTTGTAGATAGCTATAAGGAAAGTATTGGGGGAAGTGGGATGTTTATTTATAGCAGTCAAACCGTATTCAGGATTTCAAGTATGCAATCCATCTCTAAAGTTTCGAATCAACCTCGCCTGGTCGCAAGACATGACAAGCTGTCCATGTTAGTAAATCAATCTGAGGATCTCCTTCGGGATGTAATATTAATGGAGAGCTTTCTTCGTTGGACGATTGATGAAATAAGGGGAGTGAAAGTGTAGACTGGTGTGTCAAAGAAGATGGGCCAAGAAATTTAAGAAGTTCTTCAGCCTCCGAGAGTGGAATTGAGGGGAGAAGTTGTTCTGATGCTTCTTGTGCTGCTGTCAGCAAATTGCACGTGTTTATAGCCGGAAAAGTGGGAGAAAGTAGCTGGGTAGTAGGGGAGCTGGTAACTGTGTGAGTGCTTGTTGATTTCTGTGAGGAATCTGCTGCTTGTAAGCTAGTAGATGGGGGAGATTGTGTGACGGTTTGCGTTAGAGCTTTTTCGTTTAGTTTTAATAGTTTTTTTCGTGGTGGAGGGGAGTTCATTGAAGACAGAGTGAAAGTTTATGATGTATATGCTTTCCGGAAAGATGCATATAGGGTTTCTTGTGTTTCTGCTGTGAGCCAGTTATGATGTGGTATATATTTTGCGCTGGTAAATTGGGGTATATGTGGTAGGTTTAAAACATATTTCAATGTTGGTGGATGTGGACGGCCGGTAAAATTCTGCAGGCTGGGTATAGTTATGTACAATAAATAATGAATTTCTTCGCGGTGAAAGTTGCGAAATATTTCTGCAGGGATAAGTCCTAAAGTCTGTATAATGAAGAAACCCGTAAGATAACGTACATTACATTTGCGTTTGTCAAGAAAGGGGTTTTCATTTCTCCCGAATTGGTTTATTTCTTGCTCAATGATGCTCACAAATATTCGTCGTGATGGAGCATAAAGAGTTATTTCTTCTCGCAATCGTAAGAGAAAGTCACTTGCTTTCACTGGGGTAACTGAAAAACTGTCACCGTAGCATTCTTGCATTTGGTATCTTGTGACTTGCTCTAGTACAATTTGGTGTTGGGAGAGACTTATGAATTTATGTCGGGCATGTTCTAACATAGAAGAAACTACTGGCTGCGATCTCTCCATATATTCTTGGTATAGTCTGTACAGAATGCGAAGAGTTGAATGTTGATCACCATGAAGGGGATTATTACTTCTTACTAGCCTATTTCGATGTGGTTTTAGTAGTGTGTTGATAAAAACACGAAAAGACATGCTGTAATCCTTATTTCTTGTAAACAAATCTGGAAATTGTTGCAAATGTATAAGTTCGGTAGCATCGCTTGTATGCCGTTGTGATCTGGGGGATTGTTCTAAAGAGCTCGGCCATTCGGCGCAAACATGTAAAAGCAGAGCAGATGTGGTAAAAAAATTTATATCACGCTGAAGATGCTTGCGGTATCGTCTATGTAGTCTACTCCATTCGTCTGCTGTTAAAAGTTGGGAATCTGGTATAGTGGAACACACCATGCGTCTGACTTGTCTGGTTTCTTCTACCGCAGATTGACGGTAGTCTTCTAGGGTGAGGAGGTAAATGGTATATAGTTCCATTGTGTAGGAATGCTTCAAAGTTGAGTTCGAGGTCCTGAGGTGTAGTCAGCAATATTAGCATAGCGAGGTGCCGATGAATTTCTGGTGAAAGTGGCCGATCGGGAAGTAGGTGAAAGGTGGATGCTTCCGTCGTCAGCTAAAGATGCTGCCAGGGTGGCTTTGCGAGAAGCCGTACGCGGGGAATCTCCCCAAGGGTTCAGCTCGACCGAGGTCAAAGTAGGTGGAGTTGGAGGCAGAACGGGCGTAATTATGACATGTTCTCGATGTCCACTATCGCCGAGTGATGATGGTTGATCGGTAATTGGTATTGGTTGTTTTCTTCGTTCAATGTAATTCTTGATCGAGGCAATACCCTTTTTGATAAAAATACAAGCCAAATAGAGGAATAGAATATTAATCATTATTTCAAGATAAACTGGAAAGTAGCAAGACTTGGAGGAAGTTCGTAAGAGAGTCTGAGTGAAAGCTGAAGCCGGTTTGACGGACCAAGTGTTAATGCCAATGGCTATAATAACTATGATGTCGACCAGAATTTGCAAGAAGCTGTTGCTTGATAGTCTGTTTGCAATTAGATGGGGCAATGTAACCTCGTCTTTATTAACCGGAAACTTCGGGGGAACATAATTGTAAAGATTACTAAAGGGGTCATAGGATGGGTCAATGGAGAGATTATCATGAAATATTGGCAGACTTTGATTTATAGGAGGCAAATTAATATCCTCTGGTGTAAAAAGCACAGGTAATCTAACGGTGTGTTGAAGCGGTGTAGTTTTACATGGAATTAACCTAAATAAGGTTTTCGAGTCAGTTTCTATGCCTCTAATGTAACAATCACACGATAGAATTATGCGCATTGAGCACCATGCCGGTGTCTGAGTGTAGTGATAGTACTTTGTTGCGTGGTGTGATTGTCTTTATTTTCTCCAGTGCATATCACTTGAGGGTTCGCTGGTAAATTAAATACATAGATCTCTTCGTCACTGATAAGTGTAACGCGGGGTTCTGTGGTAATTTCCAAGGAAAATCGACAGTTCCGTAAGTTGGATTTATCACCGCCCATGATAAGGAAGGTTAAGCAAGATTCAGTAGGTGAGATGTCGGTTGCTCGCACTGGTAGCTTACATAAAGAGCTATCGTACATGCCACATTGAAGAGCTTGTTCTGTCGATATGGCCCATATGCCTTGATTAGCTTTTATTACCAGACGATGATCTAGTTGAGGAGTATGTACTTGATTATTGTAGGTGACCGGAATGGGGGTCATTTGATACATTTGATATTCATCTGTTATTTTGCGAATCGGAATGGTGAGAATGATGTTTAAGATGTTCTGTTCCGTTATGCATTCAACAAAAGACTCTTGGTAATAGTCTTGGAGCCTATTAACTCGAGTGAAGTTTTGCTGCTTCAAATTCTCGTCCAATGTTGCAAGTTCTTTCTTTAATGTAAAAAGGGGAACACGGAGAGGATCTAATTTTTTATTTTGACATGCCGCGGTGATCGATCAGTCAATACCTACTGCGTGCTGCATTAAAAGCAATGATGTTATCTCCCGGCTAACAGAAATCGGTAAGTATAGTGAATCTGAGGCCAATTTGTGTACTTGTTCTATCGTGTGGATCGTGTGTGAAAGTCTCGCTAATTGTGGCGTACGACAGGCGTAAATCTCTACGTAACTTGTCCATATCCTCTGCTTGGTGAATCGCAAAAGAGTTTTCTTTACGTAAGTAGTCTTTTAAAGATGAAACATGTAAAGATAATGATCCGACTTCATCCTCAGTGGCAACACCAAATAAAAGGTTCCGAACCCTCCCCACGAATGGAAGAAGACTTCGTTTACGTTTGCGGCCATATATAGGAGGTTTGGTAATGTTCTGGACTCCCATAGCGCCCCAATTACGACCTGTGGCTTGGAGTTCCTGATTAAGATTCCATACTAATGTTAGTAGTTGTGTATGAATATGGGAATATAGTTTGCATACAATAGGTATCCCTTTGCAATTTAATGAAAAAGGCCAATTTGTTACGTGCTTTTTTGCACTGAAGTGGCGGAAAATTATATGTGCTTTAGATGTGTAAATAGTTGTTTGTAAGGGTTGAATGTCCACTCCAGAGAAGTATTCTCCGAAAGGGGGTGGTGAATCATTCCCTTTGTTCCCGGTTGGAGGTGGGACCAGTGGTTGAAGTCCAACCGTTTGATGATAACAATAAATTAAGAAAATAGGAAAAATACGAATGATAAACGAGTATTTCATTCTATTACAACGTGGAAATCGCGAAGATGGTTCGGGAGCCGTACTCTTCTGCCGCTCCTAGTGGCTCTGTTGCCTTGTAGATTTTGGATAATTCCTGATGATTCGAGGTTAATTCGTAAAGCTTGTTGATTATCTCCCGGTGGAGCGTTCTCCAAAATATCTGGAGTATTGGGGTGTTCTTCGCTAGGAAGTGAGCTGGGGGAGCTTAATAATGCTCTTTGTTGGCAGGGTGGTTCACGGCAAACCAAGGGTTGTTGCGAGCTATTTTTTACTTCTGGAGAGATAGAAGAGATATTTTGTGGTGTATCCTCCTGAGCTGATGTTGAAAGACTGTCGTGAAGTCGTCTTCGACGTGCTTTCTTAAATAAGTCAGAGGTGTCATAGGTATCGTCGTCGGAACTTTCAGTAGCTAATTCTTGAGTAATGTCATGGGATACAGGTTTAGCGGGAACTGGTGCGGCGGTTAAAGGTGGTCGAAAATATTTGGCATAGACTTGTATAATTTTGAGCATAGGTATTACTGCTGGAGGTGGTATAGGGAAGTGTAGAGATAGAAATTTAAGGATAGCTCTTGGCGTCATTTTTGTTGATGGCTAATATGCTCAAGTAGGCCAATATGGATGGGTAATTTGAATTCAGGTGGGCAAATGATATGTAGTTCCTCTGGTAAGTCGTCATAAATCTCTGATTGTTGCCATGCTATAAAGTTTCCTATCGTTGTAAGTGTTGTGTCTAAATTTTTGCGTTCTTTTATTGCACATAAAAACATGTCTGGCTTCGGAGGTGTTCGTTTTAACTCCATGTAGTAAATGTCATTTCTTAAAGCTATTGGTAGTGCAGTAGACAGAACTGCTGACGAGCAGGTTAACTGATGATTGGCAAATTCTGCAATAGTTGGTTGCACAATGATGAAACATGCGTCATTTTTCCAGTCGGGTTGTTGATTCCAGTCAAACATTTCTCCTATGTATGTTATTCTGGAGAGTGCGGGAATTGTGAAAGTAAGTTTATCTAACATTTCCTGCGAATGATCAGTGTAAATACGCCAAGATTCAAGAATCTGTTTAATTTGTTCGTCGTTCTGATTTGTTTTAAGGAAGCTAGTTATAATATTATACGTCCCTTCGCAATCAATAATATCGTCATCGGAAGAATCCGGGTCGATTTCTGGAAAGTGATAGGGACGCATTCTTTGCACATGAATTACTGTATTTTTATTTGAATTTATATCTTTGATTTCATAATTAACGGAACTCTTTTTGCTTATAACAATAGCTGGGCCGCGCCATCTTCTGGTGAATTTACGTGATCGTTCCAAGCCAATATAAGTGCAGTGATAAAGAATACTGTCTCCTTCCTGGTATTGCTGGGTTTCTCGGTTTTTGTCATATCGTTCCTTCATTTCCTTGCGACGTTTTTCGATCCGATCTTTTACTAATGCTCGTATTTTTGGAAGCTGTTGTAGTTGAGTTTTCCGCGTGGCGTCATCAGTGTGTAAAAGAATTCGATCTGGTTATGTTGGAGGCGCTCGTCCGTAGACGATGTGAAATGGGCAGAGCCTGGTAACATCACTAATCGTAGTGTTAATGGCAAATTTAACTAGAGGTATCAATTTACTCCATGATGGATGTTGGTTCTCATCCAGGAGTGTTCTTAGGATGCTGATTACTGTGGCGTTGGCTCGTTCCGTGTTTCCATTAGTTTGTGGATGATAGGGACTGGTGTTAAGCCTTGTTGTATTTAATGATTTATTAATGTCTTTAATTACTGCTGACATAAAATTTGCGCCCTTGTCCGATAATAAAATGTTAGGTGGTCCGTGTTGCGTAATCACTGATCTTATAAGAAAGTTAGCTACCTCATCTACTTTCTGTGAGGCCGTAGATGCTATCTCGACCCATTTACTAAAGTGGTCTGTGCATATGATGATGTGTTTCATTCCGTCCTCAGAAGGTGGCGCCACTGGTCCTAGAAAATCAATCCCTATGGTGTGAATGGGCATGTCAACAAACGGAATTGAGCCTAAAAGACCCTGAGGCTTACGGTAACACCGCTTACTACGCTGACAGGCGTCGCAGTGAGGGGTATGAAGGTAGATATCCCACTTCATATCTGACCAGTAGTATTTAGATGCGATTTTTTGAAGGGTACCTGCAAAACCACGATGGCCGCCCATTGCATCATTATGATATGATTCCATGACGTCCTTTTTTAAGACTCGAGGGACTACCAATCGGGGGTATCCCAAGTTAATATTATATAATAAATCCCCAATGATTTTATAGTCAGATTCTTTGTCGTCTGTATGTTCCGGGTCTTCTATGATCTTGCGTATATTTTTAGAGTACTTATCGTTCATTTGGAGAAGATGTAAATCTTCAGGAGTTGTGAAGAAAGCTGGAACGAGCTTTGGACTAGTGTCAATCTCCTGTTCTCCTGCTGTGTATTCCGTGATTCGTGAAAGCATATCGGCTAATACGTTTTTTGAGCCACTGATGTAATGGAACTCAAGATCGTATTGCGATAAGTCAATATTCCAGCGTACAAGCCAGCGATTTACATTAATTGATTTGCAAAAGTTGGCTCCTTTGATGGGTTTGTGGTCAATGAACACGTGTGTTTTTGCACCATAACAGTAACAGTGGAAATGTTTAACGGACAAATACACTCCAAGATATTCTTTCTCTACTACAGAGTACTTCAATTGTGCTTTATTAAGTGCTTTGCTGGAGTAGGCAACTGGTCGGTCGCCATCTCTGTGTGCTTGAAGCAGGGCTGACCCCACACGTTCCAGACTCGCGTCGCAGTAGAGGTGAATCGGGTATTTAGGTTCGAAATATGCTAATACAGGCGGGTTCGTGATAGCGTGTTTCAATTTCTCGAATGCTTCCTTACTTGCGGGATCCCATACCAATGAACTATTCTTCGCAACTAGTTTATGCAGAGGTCGTGTGATTCCAGACATAATGGAAATGCATCGCAGAACACTGCATTCCTTCCCCCTTTGGCTTCAAACACGGTTGACTTCCGGCTGAGAACGCTGACAGACAGGGAGACGACTTTTGACTTCCGGTTCTGCTTCCGGGACTGGGACAACGGGTGAACTTTCTTCATCCGGAGGAGGCTTACTCCTGACGACTTGACATTTGGATGATCGACCTTTGAAAAGAGAACGAATCCGACTTGACTGATCCAGAAGAAACTGACGAAACTTCGACTTCTTCTTTTTGACTTGCTTCTCTGGAAACTTGACTGGAGAAACTGGATCAGGACGAAGTAAATCCAATGACAACTTGGGTTTCTTCTTGACAAATTGATGAGACGATGAGACTTCATTTTTGACATTTGACAAAGAAGGGCTGGTGGGCAGGATACCACTGACTGACGACTGGAGACTGAACTGACTAGTGTGATTATCCTGGACAGATACATTGACAGACTCCACCACTACCTCTTCTTGAAGACTTGACTTCTCTTCCTCTTCGACTATTGGGACGGGAGGGGAGACTTTTGACTTGACAATAGATGAACATTCGTAGACTGCTTCCGGTTGGTCATCGACGTTGACGGGTTGACATTTGTTGACTGTGGAACACTGTTGGATTACGGTGCTCCAATCCATCTCGAACTTCCTCAGGAGATCACGGCCGAAAAGACTGGAACTGGACGAGACGAGCATCATGTGCTGACTTGACTGACCGTTGTACATGATTGTACACGGGAACTGACCAATGGCTTGGAAGGACTTTCCAGTGTAGGTAGCGAACTTGACATCGCTTTGCTCCAGTGGAGGCGAACCTAACTGCTTCCATGCTGAGACTGACAAAAAACTGCGACCTGATCCTGTATCAAATTCCAATGGAACTGACTGACTGTTGATACTGACTGTGACTGTGATGGGTGGACTCGATTCGTTTGACGTGACTGACTTGACATTGTTGATTGGCGTTGACATTTCATCCTCTCCCTCATCGCAGGAATCTGACGACTGG
>JAQIXW010004918.1:0-11008 GCA_034700685.1 Willowsia buskii | reverse complement strand
GTTTTACACCCACTACGCACACAAGCATATCTAATGCAGGAGGATTGGTAGATATAATTCACCATTTAGGTTTAGCAAGTAAAGCTTTGCAAAATATAGCCACACCACTTCCTTCTTAAGTTTCCATCCATTTCCTCACACCTCTCATACCCGGAAAAAGCATTAAGAGACACATTTGTCTTCTTCTCTTCTTGGTCTTCATTCACTCCAGTAAACTTCTTTGTAAAGCTTTATCTCAAACGAGCATAATGGCTCAGTGAATGAGAGGAGAAAGTCAAAAGAATTTCTGGTATTTTACGAGAAAATTGTGAATAATGACATTTTTGTTGACGCAAAAATTCCTCTTCTCATCATAAAACTAGATCTTCTCTTTATCCTTTGTACCATACTGTCTAAACCCTTCTAGCTTTCATATTCATAGGTTGCATCACAAGACAAACAGGAAAAAATAAGATGTTGTTTACAGGTTCTGACTTTGCCGCTGTTTTATAGAAATGAGTAACTTAACTTTTAAAGTTCATGAATACATATTTTTGATGATTTTTATGCAATGTTTTAAGAAAGTTCCGTTCTATCACGTACATATATTAGTACATGACAGGATACTAGTAGGTTATTTAATGCTTTCATAATGCATTAGCTTTCACACTTCTTTATTTCCCTCCTTCCATACAGATTCCCTACAAACTACCATCTATTTTCTTGACAAAGATAACGCGACTCAAGAATAGCAATAGCAAGTACACACAGCATCGAAGCAGTAAACATGAGAGCAGAAGAGATGTTTTTATCATCAGAGCTCCTCTCTCCGTACCTTTCAAACTTCAAAAAGTAGTTCAAACTATATATAAAGCGCTAAACACCATGCACACAAGCTTCTACCATCATCAAACTACCACACAATGCCATTATCATCATATCATCATCATCACCGAATTTACCAGAACAAGTCAAGAAGAAAGATTACGTAAGATTTGGCTAGCAAAGTTTCTCTGCTTTTCTTCACTTTTTTTTCAAAAAAATAAGGCACTATTACTTTCACTATCTTCCATATAGTAAACCTACTTTCAACTTAACAGTACTACCAATAAAAAATATAGCTTGGTAAACAGTACTGGCAAAATAACAAAAAAAATAGCTGGGCTGACTACAACTCTCTATACTAGATAAAATATATTTGGTGGTGTTTTTGAACTACTCCATAATTTACAAAACGAAAGTTACCTATATTGTATAATATGAAGAATTTAACAAAGTGTGAGAAAATGCTGACTGTGTCAAAATATTTTTTGTGTGATATGTTCCAAGAGACGAGATTGGGATGAAGAGAAAAAAGTTTTTAAAATCCTCAATGCTGAAAGAAAAGTAAAAGCTAAGGAAAGTCTTGAGGTGGTTGTGTATAAGACAACAACAACCACAACGGTTGCGCTTTATGGTCATCAACATTATCAAAATATGATAGATAAGCTTTTTCATAGTTTCATTTTCCAGTTCTTGTTTATTCTGCGTGAAGCATTAGTGGTGATGGTGGTGGTTGAGCTTGAAAAGAGAGGAAGTATTATTCATGAGAAAAGTCATATTTATCTGATTTTTTGTGCAAAACTTTGGAGAAAGTTTTTGTTGACTTTTTGTAAAGGAGCAAAAGCAACATGCATCATAAAATTCTTACACATAAGTTTGTGTGTAGGTACATATAATAATAATGTATGTACGCGTAGAAGCCTAAACACAAAGAATATAAAGAATGAAATTATATAGCGTACTGAACAACTACTTCTTTTGAAGTTTATTAGACATTTTAAAGCCCTTTGCTCATAGTTTTTAAGTTTGCCTCAAGAAAGAAGCTAAAAGTGTGCGAGTCAAAAGTTTTGATATGAATAGTTTGCCAAATTAGACTTGCTACATGATGTATAATAGATTATGATGGCGGTGGGTGTGAGTTTACTGGCTTACAACAATGCATCAGGGAAACCAGTGAGAATGTACGGAAGTTGGACGGAATGAAAACAAATCTGCTGTTCTTTCGAAAGTAAGTATTTTTGTCTTCAAAATATGGTTTTGGGCAGGGATAAATACCTATGTCAATGAATTACCGTCATTAACTAAACTTAAGCAACGAGAAAGGTTAAAATTACGAAAATACCATGTCCCTAATTTTCAAATGAGTTTAATGGAAGAAAGGAAAGAAAATGTCAAGCAAGCCTCGAAGCAACTAAATAAAGTTAATTACGTTCTCTTGACGGACACTGATGTTTAAATAACACTCGGCAATCAACATACATACATAGATTAAGGTTTGTTTTTACAAAGGTTAAACCAGATCAGAAATAAATGTGTATTAGGTTTGAGATTACAATGAAAAATCCATTTTTGGCTTACTAGAATCACTAGCATATATCCAGCACCAAAGAGGGGGTATGAGAATAGAGGGTCCCAGATGGCAAAAGATTTTCTTTTTATCTTACCAAAGTGTTTATCACTCTTAATTTGTTGAAAGTGTAAAGTAGGGCGACAAGTTTCAAGTTGACATCACAGACGTTACAACACATCACTCTGAGTGAAAGTAGATAAGCCTGTAAAATGCGTAATTTCTTTTATGCAAGTTATGTTCATATGTACATGATACTTTGTTCTCCTTACTAGTATATCACACCAAGACACAAGACAGGAAGAGGATTTTATAGTTGTTAATAATATTGTTATAAGGTTAGCAGGAGTTTTGTAGGAAAAAAATGTGTGTAAACTGGAAAAAATTTTCATCTTGGCTTTGGCATGCACTCACATCGATTTTTTAGCAAGAAAGATGGCAAAAAACGGAGCACCTGAGCCTGGTCTAGTATCACCATCATCATCGATGTGGTCGTTTCTGCAGATACGTTTTTCTATTCACTCTGTTTACATCGTTGCTATATTTCTCTGTGTGCATGTCATGATGTGTACATAAAGTAACAACACAGAGAGGAGAAGCGGAACCGCTTCTTTTGCACATTGGGGAAATGACTATGTAAAATTTTATTAAAGAGGATGAGAATATTATGCAGAGATTTACACAGTAAATATTTTATACAAGGCAGAGAATATCAAACACAAATTCCCTAGAAAATTCTCAACTTCATGATTATTATTCTTTGTGTAAGCTCATGGCCCTTGGTTCGCATCACCGTCACATATCAACCAGCAGACACCCTCACACAACAAAAGAGTATACAGAAGACAGTTTGCTTTCACTTACTTTTGAGAGGAAGACACTTGTTATGTGCATATAAGCCTTTTATATATAATGATAATAATAGTAAAAACTTTATTTTACAATAGATCCTCCTCTCTCCTCATCATAACGATTATGGTGTTTTCTTCATACACTTGAGAATAAACTGGAAAGAGAAAATGAGAGAAAGCCGACACATTTTATAACAGACAATTGACAAAAACCGCATATACAAGAAAATTCCGAAGAACAGAAACTGTAGATAAAATACAACTTTAAATTGGTAATTCAGTAAACCCATTTTTGAAATTTTATTTTTGAAAAAATAAGATTTTCAAAAAACAAACTTTACACTGTGAATATGGAAAGCAAGCACATTATCAATGGCATGCTGATTCTTCAAGAGGAGTTTAGTCAATTGAGAATGGTGCAAATATGACGGTGAATGAGGGAGAGAATAAAGGCAAAACAGTCAAAGGAATGACGGTGTGATGTCCTTATTAATGTTACTAGGTTGTAGGCATAAAGTTACCGCTAACATCAACGCCAACACAGCGTGCAGAAATGGTAAATCTCTGCCTTCGGCTATTTGTGCGTCCCAACAAGCTTTGTGTCAGGATTGCAAACTTTTCTTCTCGTCTTGGTTTATTCTAAATTAACATGATTCTCGAGTGAAGGTGTATTTGAGCTGTATTGTGTGCTAGCGTTATTAAAGAGACTCTATGTCACATATGAGACCTCGTCGAGCATCGACCTCATTTTACTTTTATCATCTTAGTCATTGTGCTTTCTGCCTAGTCTACTTTCTCCTCTTTCTCCTCCTGTAGTATCTCTGCCTTTAGGATGTTTTCATCCAAAACAATTTAAAAGTGGGTTTATAGACACTGTGAAAAATTTTAGTGATAGATTAAAGCATAAAAGACATTCAATATATATTTCGCTAGCCTCTTTGTGATCATTAAAGGTTCATGGTCAAGATTGTATGCTAACCAGAAACATTAGCGATATTCACAAAAAATATTTTTCAGCGGTTTAGAATAAAATAACAAGGTCAAGCAAATTGAAACAAGAGTTATTTTAGACCCACAAAAACGTACAAAATATAACGTATTCCATAACCTCGAACACTGCGAAATTGAACAAATGGATTAGCGAACAAAAGTAAACTTGTCTGGAAAATAAAGGGAGAAAGAAAAGATATACCTTCTTTCATCCATCCCATCTAAGCCAGATCGTAGCCACCAAGATCAACATCGCGAGATCCCTTACAAAAATGGAAGAGAGAAGTGCTTGCATAAGTAATGCCACTTCTGGCAACCAAGTCAGTGTTTGACTACTGCAACTGCTTGCATCCCAATAAAAGTAATGTATTAAGCAATGTGTTGTTCTGTAGTTCATGCTAAACTTCTAACTAATGTACTTTCAAAACGAATTCTCCACCACCACCACCACCAGACAGAAAACACAGAAGTATCAAGTACTTTTTGTACATTATTAAGGCGGTTGTGTGGCACAAAAGTGGGATTGTTTCAGAAAAGAAAGAAAAAAGTCTACAGAATATCAAACTTTTCTCTTTGCAGACAAAACGGCTAAAGATGTGCCATTTCCTTTCTCACACATTTTCTTTCCGTCTTTTCCACTCTATTTTTGTCCTAAAAAGAAAGTTGCAGATTAAAGTGTGCTCTGTGTGCTGCTCGTTTTAAATACATGTCTGAAGTATTACACAAGGCTACATAAGCTCAACGGGCAACACCTCTTTCGACGAACGTTAACTAGTTGCGAAAATTTGGTAAATCTCTCCGCGCTTCTTGCACATGTATGAAAATGTTTTGTTTCAGCTCAGCCAAAAGTACGCAAAGAAAGGAGAAAAATACTTTTTGTTGCTTTATATTAGTTAGTAAATCGTGCCCCGTACAAATGGACAAAGTATTTTGGCATCGCACAAAAAACTTGAAGATGTTTAAGTACACATAATAATGAGAACGTGCATGTGGTTAAAGGGAAACAGAGAAGCGGACAAGGGAGATGATAACGACCACGACTGCTTCATTTCATACATTTGGTTACGAGTAACATCTTCGAATTTTACTCTACTAGTCGTATTTGCGGCAACGTAACAAAAATGCTATCAACACAACTCGACTGGAGTCTCGTGCTGCTTCCTACCACTTTTTCAAGAAATAAAATGATCAGTTTTTCGTCTAATCAGGCTTGCATCATCTCATCAGGGAAAATGGACGACTACATTTATAGGCACAAGGAGAAGTCATTTCTTCTCTTCAAAATGCTCACCCTTACAACTAATGTTTTGTGTAGAAAAGTCTCAAGAGTAACAAAAAATTCGAGCATTGCACGTTCCTAGTGTGGTGATGGCATTTACTAGTTATTTTGCTATTTATATTTACACTTGTTCCTTTTATGGGGTATCCATCCGTCGTCAGAGCATGGAAATACTATACAGTAGACATTCACCAAGGAGGAAAGAGACCATCTTCCACGAACGGATATAGACTGGCACTTCACTCCCGACATGTTTACGTACATTGCTACTGATCCGCATGAACTGGTACGATGTTATGTACGTTTTGGCTTACTTTCTCTTTCCGTTTTAAAAATGTAAGATGTGTACTTGCAGATGTGCTTGAGTAAAAAAAGGAGCTAAATGGGTTCTCTTCTTATTCACCGAGGAAATGGCGTTGCAACATACACTGGAGATAAAAAAAACTCGAGCTTATTTACATGCACGTGAGCATGAATTCTTTTTAAAAAAAGAGAGAAGAACACTTCTTACATAAATTGTAGTGTTTACATTTTCATAATGCAGCACGGAGCGCAGCAGAGGCAAACAATAATACTACGAATGGCACCAATGTCGTAATCATCATCGCTACTAATGAAAAGAAATGAAGCAATTTCTTTAAATGAGGAGGAATAAGCTAAATGGCACAACGTGGCATAACTAATATGGTCAAATGTGTTTCCTCGTTTTCAAGGAAAAAAAGCGAGCTATTCTAGCGCACATGAGGTGGACGGAAAAGAATCTCAAAATGCACCACAAAGCAAAGATTTTTAAACGAAGGAAATACATGGAGTCATTATCTTATCTAAAAGTAAATCTTCATTAGCATTCACCCTGTAGAAGTCTACATAAAACTTGCACTATATATCTACTTTCTTAGTCTAATGCTAATGTTGCACAAACATTCTCATCGTTCTAATTGTAATTTGAAGCATGCTGCGCTCAAATGTGAATCGTCAGTGCAGTCTTCATCGTTTCCTATATCGTATATCGTCGAGGGAGCATTACCCAATTTTTATTTTAAACTTTCTCTAAAAAAAGTAATTTTCATTTCTTAAGCAGGCATCAGAGAAAAGGGATAAATATGTATACAGTATAGTGCACGTTCTCAACGTTCATTTCAATTACAGAAAGTATACACATCGTCAGTGTACTTTCTTCTTATCTGGGTGATAATAAAGCACCATGCTAAGAATAGAAATGCATAGTAAAACCATTCATTCATTATCCTTAAGATGTTTAGTCACCTTCTATATAAGGAGTAGGATAGTGCACTTTCGTAAACTAATATAACCGTCATAGCGGGACAAGGCATTCGCCACACAAATCATTTCACATTTGAAGTGAAGGCTTCGTATTTTATACATTGATGAGAAACAATGTCAAAGGATGAGTTTCCTGAATTTTTTTTACATACATGTGTACTATAAAAAAACTAATGCATTAAATTTTTGGAATCAAAAGGCAAAGGTCGTCAAAAAGATGAAGACGTCTGCCAGAGTCTGGAAAAGATATAATGGAAACGTAGTAATAATAATCTTCAATTTTTCATATCAAACTTTTTCCTTGTGTCATCGTCGGGAGGAAAAAATAAGATTTTAGGAGACTTGAGTGAGTGAGTGAAAGCATGAAAACCAGAGAAAAATCTGAGTAGTGCACTTTTTCTGGGTTTTTATCACATGCCACATTTTTTATGAAGTTTCTTCACTCCTTCTGTTTTTGCAATGCATTGAGGGAAAGCATTGCTAGTCATATAAAGACTGTATATCCCAAGTATCCTATGTACATAGTGTAGGCATTCGCTTCTGGTGGAACTGTCAACAAAATCATTACTTTTCTGATCTTGTCTGCTTACACTCCAGCTTGCTGACGTCTTCCAAAAATATTTTATATTCCGATAGTAGCCAGAGAGTACTTACTGCTCACTCTTGCTCATCTTATTCACAAGCCACTCGTTTTTACTTTACTTATTCTTTTTCTTGCACCAAACAATATTGCACATTTACCATTCTTGGTATTCGCATTCATTCAGTGTCGTGCTTCTTCTTCCGTCCTTTCTCGATAATGCCAAGAGAGAGTAGTAGGTACACAGACATTATATGGAGTCACCACTCCGACGCATTCCTTTACGACCAATAATGCAATAACATCCATACCTGAGCTGTCGAGTCGACATCAACGGTGACTTCTTACTGCGACAAGCAATTTTTCTCTCTTGCTTGTCATGAAGCGTTTATATGAATGTACCACAGTAGAGGCAGAAACCCCTCCTGGATTTATCCTTACAATAATAATTTTCGTACTTGTATATACATAATAGAATTGCTTAAAAAGAAGATTCTTCTCACGAAAAAGTTTTTTTTGGTTTCGCAGTTATTGTAGAGAGTATTGAGTACACACACACGGGCTAAAGATTTGGCTTCATTTCATTTATTCTCTGCATACCGTGGCTTCTGCTGAGTTCCTCCACGAAGTGTTTATAGCGCCTGTTTCGTTTCCTTCATTGAGGGTAACTCAAAGATACAATATAAATGTATTCTTTTGAATTTTTGAACCCTTTACTGCATGCTCTGGCACAACAGTGCTATTTTTTGGTACTATATGCCTGCTTTCTTTTGCTCGCTTTTCCTATCCCCTATTCACGCATTTATTCATTTCATCGAAGTGCCATGTCGTCCATTCACTCCTCCTTGGCAATTTCATAACGTGCACTGCCATTCTTAATATAGCTATCAACATCACCTGGGACGCTGTCTTCTCACTTTCCTCACTACCGCATCTTCTCTGTTTATTTCTCTTCATCGCATAGTCGACAGTCAACATAAGTACTCATGCATTACAAGTTACTTTATACACTTTATATTTTTCGGGAGTATGTTAGCTCCCGAGTACAAAATATATTGCCTATTTTATGTGTACATTTGAAACAAGAAAAGTTATTATTACTTTTAGGCATACTTTGTGTGGGTGGATACGTATCTAAGTCGAATAAAATGAATTTCTCATATGTCACGAGCTCGTATCTTTTATGCCTGTATCATCTACATACAGATAAAAAACACATCTATACTATCTCCTTTCATTTCATACCTTCACATTACCCTTCTCGTCATCATGTCACTCACATTGCATTCTTCTCCTGTTCTCAGTCCAGAAAGCATATTGCTATCAGCATCAGGTTAAAATTGTGATTTTCGTCTTTCTCTATTCTTATTATTTTCTCTATCCCTCTCCACTACTGTCTCTTTATCTGTCTCCTCTGCTGTCCACATTTTGAAGAGAGAACACAAGAAATCTGACGAAGATGAAGGATTCGATAGATCTGCAACACACCTATCTATCCATCTAATTTTTTGGCAAAGGCAAGAAAAAGATGGATTTCCATCGTAAACGAGGAAAGAAAACTCGGTCAAACGAAGTAGACAAACATATAGTCTTTTTCATCACCGTAATCTTTCCCCATCCTCTGCTACTTTTGCTCCACTTCTTTCTCGTGCGTGATGCCTTTCAACTGCAGCATTACTCTACCAAATAACATTATATACATATACATACAAAGTGTTATATCTATGATATTATTTTACAAAAGAAAAAAGGAAGAGGTATACACAATAAATAGTAGATAGAGTATTCTCAAGGAGAAAAACGAGAAATGGATGTAGACCACATACCATCATCAACCACCAGAACAACGCCACCACCAGCAGTAAAGTAAAAGCGTCATATTATCACTTCGCTTGTCTGCCTTTGCAGATTCCTTTTCTTTCCGTTTTCTGTTATTTTCTCGCACTTACTCATCCGCCTTCATCATCATCATCGTTGCATCGTCATTCGTACACGTTGTGATACTTTCAAGCCCGGGTATGCCTGACAAAGTTGGTCAAAAAAAGGAGTGAAATTGTGCAAAGAAATTTAGAAATTTTGCTCGATATGATGCTGCTGCTTGATGATGAAAGAAAAGGATCCCCGACCCAACAAACTAACAAAAAGTATTATAACAGCAGCATGCACATTGGATTTGTGGAGCACGAACCGAAGCAGGCATAGCAAGAGAAGAGGAGACTAAAGAGGAAGGAAGTAAGGCGGACTGCGTACTACTACCACCACTCTGGTGGATATATAAAGTTTAATCTTCCTTTTGGGTCTTATTCATTTGCGTGTTTTTTGCCCCTAACCTACTACCAGTGTATTTTACGCTGGGACGGGAAAAGCGAAAGAGACACGGTCACATAGTGGCCTATATAACTTTCAAAGTTGTTTTTGCTCAGGAGTTACCATTAGTAGACGCATAGTGGAAATAAGGATGCTCTCCGTCTCCTTATTATTATTCCTTTTTCTCCCTGTTTTCTGTCACATTCAAAAACAGAGAAAATGGAGAAAGTAGTTTAGTTTACACTTGTGAAAAGAAACTGCCATAGTTAATGTTTCTAGAGAAGAAACAGGGTAATACGAATCCATATATTTTCATACAGCAGCCGAGTATTAAAAACGATGTCGCACCGCCATCACGCTGTCGTCGTTGCCGATTCTTCTTGTTGATTTTAAGCAGAAGAAAGGGTATTCGCAATATAAAGTTGTAAGTTTGTACATTTTCGCAGGGTCCTTCTGGTAAACTATATAACTTGATGCCTCTTTGTCGGTGTCGTCGTTGTTTTTTCTTATTTCCTACTTCTTCTTCAGCTGGATTTTTAAGCGGTAGTGAGTACGCCGACGGACGAGGTAGCTTCCCTAGCCTGTGATGATAATGCTTCTTGCCTGCTACTTTCGGATAATCCTGTGATTCTTATGCAAATTGATATTGGCTCCTTTTTTCTATCTTCACTTTCGCAACGACGGCTTCGCTTTTCCCTCCGCTGCTGCTACGCCTGCATTATGAAACTGCTTGCTTGCAAACAAAGCAAGAAAATCTTGGTGAAAAAACCGATAGAAATGGAAACGGTAACTCCAACGTAAACAGATCTACATTTGCTTGGTATCATAAAAGTTATTACATAGTGCAAAACGCATATGACTTTTTTAGGGGAACGAACTATGATGTGATATGATATGCCTTAGTACGCGTACGACTTGAAATTTCAGCGTGAATGTAGGTACGACGCCTTCCACTTTGCCGACAACATCTCAAAACTAAAACGTGTTGTCATTACATTATTTCTTTTTCCATCTTCAATGGCATATTGCCATTTTTGTCACATGCTTATTTATATGGAACTGAAGAAATGAAATACCAAACGCTGCCTTCACCAAAGAACCACTTTGCATATAGCGTACAAACAAAACAAAACATTGGTTGTCTTGTTCCTTGTTATTTTTTAGAGCAAAAATACTTAAAATACATTCAAAAAGGCACCTTATCTTTGTTTTGTTTTCACTCACCTTTTTAGAATGTATTTATAACATGTCCTCCTGTTCTGCAAGCTGTCCTACTTTCTCTGCACGTTGGAAAATACTGATTTTTACATTGAAAGTTCAAACCATTATTATTTCAGACTTGAGCCGTT
>JAQIXW010004917.1:0-11009 GCA_034700685.1 Willowsia buskii | reverse complement strand
AACACCAAGCTGTGCTGAAATGGACAGCTCAGTGCCCAAATATTTTGGAAACCTAGAATATAAAATATGTTATTAGCCACATTTAAAGATTTTTTTATTGTGGTGGAAAAATATTATGGAAATCGAATTCTTACCAGCCTCTTCAACTATCTTTGCACTTAATCCAGAATGAGCTTCCATGATTAACTTCGTTTCTCCAGATCTTCGCATTTCTTTAAACTGTGTTGTCTTCCTTCTTAGACCTGGAGAAAAACATAGAAACAAAAACATATCGGAAGTGGAAGTTAGAGAAAGTTTATTTACACAGTGTCATTCCATATAGACAACGGGGTGTTTATTTGAGGGTAAGGATTTTTTAAAGGGTTTTTAATTGGATATGTACGGTTTTTAAATATTTTCGAGTACTCACCGGGCTATTCGGTATGATCATCACGTAACAATTGGCAAGAATGGTGGTGATGACGATAAGCGAGAAATATCTGTGGGTGAGGATCGCAATCGCCACTCTACGAACTGGATTGAATGGACTGAGGAGGCACCACAACTCGTCTGTGGCACTGAATCGGAAAATGTCTTTCTTCCTTGTGATAAGCACAAATGTCTGACTGAGGGAGATAAAATAAACGGTAATTGAAATGAGAATGTAAAAATATAGAGATGCGATCTTGTATTTAGGAAAAAGATTTTTGTGGGAAAAGCATGTAGGGAGTCCTAACTGGAGTGGCAAAGTAGAATGAATCGATATCCTCCAATTGGCATGTTACGATATGCATGAATGGCATGTATACAACGTAATTAATGATTTTAGTGTGGGGTTATTTCTGATACAAAATTATTCATTTGCGCTAGATAATGTAGGTGAGTATAATTGTTTGTTTAAATTTCGAAGAAAGCCGATTAATAACTGATTTTTATATCCTTAACTATTTTAAAGTTTTATTGAATCACTTACATTAAAACTTACATTGTATTTAATTCATTACATATTATATTAGTGATTACATCATTTATCGATGGAAGTAAAAACGTATTTACAAAACTTAATTTAAATGGTAATTTTTTTTTGATTTTAGCTATTTTTAATTTTTTACGATTAATTTATAATTTTTTATCGTTGTTTTATTTCAGTCTTTATCCAAAATTACGATACAATAATTCAAATTATTTAAAAAATAGAATGCAAAAATATACATGACTACTGACTAGAATAAAAATGCGAATACATGCAGTAGTTAATACCGTTAATACAAAAGAAATTTTCGAAATTGTAAACTGAGATGCGCACTAAAATTTACTCGGATTTTGTATGTTTTGCACCAGCAATGCTGGAGGCTTATCTGTTCTTTTCTTTTTCAGCCAACACCTTAACTTTGATTCTAGATGTAAATTGTTCAAGTCGAATGTATTGATTACATTTTCCTTGTTGAAGTGGAACTTTGAAAGTTTACCGTTGCTGTTCGCTAATGGTCGGTACATGACAGGGTTGCCCTCCTTGAAGAGCATGAGAGTTGAAAGTGGCTTAGAAAAAGAGAAGTCCGAGATCCTAAATTCTGCTGCAATTTCCGGAAAACGACCAACAAGAAATTTTCATGATTACAATTATTACTTTTTGTCTCAATATTATCTCGTTGCTTAAAATTGGTTTAATGACTAATAGTTTTTTAAATATACCTTTTGCTTAACGATCGGACATCAGTTGGACGGATATTCATGAGCCTCCAACGGCGCCCTCAATGTCTTCATCATCGTCCTCTCCTTATTGTTCATAATTAAAGATTAAAAAAATTAATTAAAACTCGGGATTTGGATGCTAGAATAATTTTTATTATGAATCTCTCTTCTGGTTTCACAAGCTAACGGCCTAATTTTAATGGTTTTTTTTAAAGCCTCAGAAAGGAATTACCGAAAAAAAATTGTGGAGTAATATGGGGCGATCCGAGATTGTTTGCAATATTGCAAAAAATTGCTTTTTTATACAAAGTTAAAGTAAAAATAAATATTTTTGCAGCTCTTTTAGCAAGTTTAACATGTTTTTTGAATGTGTGTGGCTCTACTTATTTTTGAAAGATGCAATAAATGTGTGTAAACCGATTCACTTTTTCTCAACCTTTCTTCGCGTTTTTTATTGAATGAGCTGCCTTTCAAAAAAATAAACCTTTCACCAATCTTTGTAATGCTTATGTAATAAAAATCCTATGTGTGTTATGGCACTTACCACTTAGGTTAGGTTGAGGGATAACTGGCACTCTCGCTTGACGTTTGGGTCTGTAAGTTAGTAAAAATACAATTTATTTATTTCATACAACAACACAATTTACAAATATCACATTACAGGTTTAGATTGGAATTACGCACTAAGAATACGATTTTGTAAATTAAGGAAGATCACTATTACAAAAAAAAAATTTGGAATTACAGTAAATCTATAGTTATGCTTTTAAACTCGAACTGTAATTCCAAATTTTTTTTTGTAATTGTAAGTTAGTTAATATTAAGTTTATACTATTTTGTTTTATATAAGTAGTATAGTATGTCTTATGCAGGAGTATATTTTATATAGTAGTACTTACGCAGTGCGTGGAGTCGATCCTGGTTTCACTTTTGGTGGAGGGGTGTTGCGGGCTTCACCTGGTTGGTTAGCTGTTTGCATGAAACATAAACCAAGATATATCTTAATTAAAAAATTTTACTGCTAAATACTGATCAACGAAAAATGCTCTCCTTTCTCTTATTAATCATGCACAATGACAATGAACTTGAATTATTTGAGAAAAATTGTATATAGGTACATGAACATGAGTGACAGATATTATATCAATTAGACAAATTATTGTCCTAGGCCTCCAAGTAAATTTAAATTAATGTTTAAGGATGTCCCCCAAATTGAATTCACTTCAAGCTAAATTCATACTTGATTCTGGAGAGCTAAATCAGAGGATATTTTTGTATTTTTGAGATCGATCGCTTTTTTTTGCCGTGCGTGAAGTTATTGTGCGATGTGATGTGACGCGGAGAAAATTTTTAACACGTGCTTGCATGCGTACTATGGTTTTTATCGTTTTATTTTATAAAGCAAGAAATTAATTAATTGTGAAGCTGCACATCAGAAACTGAGACATTTAAATATGAAATGTACAACATACGATAAATCCTAGTAGCAACAAGCGCACGGTAGTATTCACAGAATACCTACATATTATAAATATGATTTCATTGATCTGCATTTGAGAAATAATGCTTGATGAATCGGAGCTAATCACCGTACACACTTGTGCAAATACAAATTAATTTAGTTAACTATTTTTGAAAGGAAAATGTCTACTGTTTGAAAGCGTCAATGAAAATCATAACTTTTAAAGAAATCGACAAACAAAACCATTTGATGGCAATGCACAAAACTCATGCAAGTTCATGGTTTCATGGATTGCTCTTTCTTCACTCACTTAGTAGAGACGTCATGCCCATAACATCAATTAACAATCTAAAGAAAAAAAATTCATCTTCCTCTACTTTACATACAGAAGAAGCAACTGTCAATGCAATTGATATTTATCTTGCATGTGCACAAGGGAAAAGATACAAATCAAAAATGACGAATCTCTTGCAAATGCTGAAATAAAGGTACAATGTGTAACGATTTCGGTTTGCAATATGTAGAAACGCTTGTGCGAGCAATAAAACGACTCGTCGTGATCATCATCATCATTATTACTGATGTGTGATGATTTCTTTCAAAGTTTCATTGAATACACATTTTCTCATTTCTCAGCACTACTGATGTTTACAAAAAAGACAAGCATACCTAATATAAAATTAAGCTATTGTATGCATAACCAAGTACCTATGCTAGAAAATTTTTTTTTTCATTTTATAATAAAATAAGTAATCATATTTTTACCTGTTAATGCCATAACAACGTTATTGCAACAATTCACAAAATCCTGTTCTTTTGTTTGGAGGTCCACGAACTTCCTCTCAGTTTGCCCTTTTGCTTTCTTCAGTTTTTCTGCTATTTTCCTATTTTTAGCTGCGACTTCATTCATAAATTTCCTGTATTCTTCCATTGCCTCGGTCATTTTTGTTTCTTGATCTGCAGCCTTTGCTGCAAAAGCATTCCTCTCGATTGTCAACTTGTCGACATCTTGCAGGAGATCTTCAAAAGTTGGAACATTCACATCCGCCATTTCTCGATAGTGTATGTTATCCTTTAAAAAATATAAGCTTCATTAAGCTTCAAGGTATGAATTCGTACTAAAATTGTTCATTAGTTAAAGATAATGTATTTTCCAGACAAAAAATATTCAAACTTATTTATCCGATGACACCCAAAAGTCAAAAGCCTATCAAATCACCACAAAAATTAGCTTGTTTCCAGGCAACATTCCTACACACTATTTTCTACTCCAGTTTTTTTCCTCTGTGCTCTCTAAGCCTCTTTCCCGGAAAACTATTCCAAATTGTCAGTCATTAAATTCCAACTTTTCAAAAATAAACACAACAAACATTATTTTTCTTCAGTGCATATCTATATCTCCTACACACACAAATATACTTCTACTGTGAACAATATACATATTTTTTATTTTGAAAATTGTATATCCATCTCTCTCAGAAAAAAAAATATTAGTTAGGAAAAATACAATTTTGAATCGGAGAAATTTTGCTGACATGTATTTACAGATCTTAATTTATTTGATGTGATATTGCACAAGAGGACTAGAGCGCGATATGAAATTTTGATCTTGTTTGGAATCTAAATGTGCTCTTTTATGCTTGTTTGTAGTACTTATGCATATTTCATGTGCAATTTTTTGTGTCTGCATTGGGGTGTTGTGCAATTTTAAGAACGCTGTATAATTATGCTACTTAATATTTTTTCACATTGCCAAAACGCCAAGTGTATGTGCATAAATAGGATTATTTGGTCTGCAGAAATTATAAGATGTCACTTGAAAGAATTCAAATAAGTTCATACATTTTTTGGCGTATTAATGGAAGATGATGGACCAGCAATTGGGAGATTCTCCGCTGGAAATTCCACGGGCTCTTCGAGTTCCTCAGGGTAGTTTTCAATATCATTAAAAGAAACACCCGCCTCTCGCAGTCCTGGCCTTCTTGTCTTTTTCTTTGGTTTCTTCAACATTATTAATAACAATACACATTCGTTACTCTGATCAGCGTAAAATGTTTCACTCTCAGTAAATCTAGTAGACTTTTTATCTACATCGGTTTTTAAACCAATGTTGATCCAACCAGTAATAATATATTAGCGATGAGTAAAGTTAATGATTACAAAAAGGCATGTAATTATTCGCCACCTTAAAATTCCTCAGTTGCCTAATTTGAGTTGAAGATTTGGGCACTTATACAGGCAATGGGGTCCATCAGCCGAACCAGAAAGTATGAGTTTGAATGCCCATATCTTAAAAAGTTGGTGGAGTTTCGATATGATTCATACACCATTCGAATCAGCATAAAAAACTACATCGGATAGATACGGTCAGAAGTTTGAATACTTATTAGATTTCCATATCGAAAATATTAACTTTAATTTTTACCCCCTTCCGGGGACTGAGAAAAATTAAGGGGGCAACTGAGGAATTTTAAGGTACCGAAAAAGGGTTTTCCTTACTAAAATCAGTTATGCACTGTTTTGATACCCTTTTTAACGGTTTTAGCTCTTTTTCTAAAAATCAAAAACTGGTGATAAAACCAGTATTTACTGCATTTAGGTACTGAGCGAATCAGCATAAAGCAAAGACATTTAAAATTCTATTCAGAGTAACGAATGTGTAGTACCGTTGATTTCTTCCTTCGTTTTGCCTGCTTTCTTTGCTTTAAAACTTCCTTGTGAAACTCAAGTATGAGATCCAGGCTGACATCTTCCTTCTCTACCCACGTATTCCTTTTGTATTTTACCCAGTCAACTAGATACTCAACCTTCCCAGTCCTTTCTATTCTTTTCGAAAGTAGTTGATTAGCAGGATAAAAAATTTTATCAACGGTATTCGATCTTGCTATTGGTGCCATTTCGAACAACTGTCGATACAGAAATTAGATAGGAGGTTAATTGTGACAACCTGAAACTACTCCAAAAGCCCATGATATTTCCTCACATTCTTCACATATTATGCAAATTTTGAATTCGCTCATAAAGTTTATAAAATACGTTCGTATATAAAAATGCTTTCATCTACTTTCACCGACTCATTTTTATTTCCATTTTAAAAATGCAGCCACTTAAAACTCAAAAACTTCTGTACTTATTTTATTACATGGAAAGACCGAGACCCTGCAGTATTTTTATATTTTCTCCTTCACTCGAGTTTAGAGAAGGAAATATTTATGCAAACATTAAATTTATGTGCCAAAAAAGATTCTTTAATGCTCTCATTACGTAAGATTCATGCACATGAGAACATGTAGCACAGTGAAAAATGCCTACCGGTGAGGCCTACCAAAACCATTTTTCTCTGAAAATCCAAGAAAAAGGAGAACAAATGGAGATATTTAAAAATTTCTGAAAAAGTCAACACTCTGTAGTCTGTGTACTAGATTTTGGAAGTTGTTTCCAACTCTTTGGAACTCTAAATGATGCTGAGAACATTTCCACCCTGGTGTTTATACCAGTTATTTTTTCAGACTGGATCTGATTTCTCAAGTGTTTTGAATATTCGTGACCTAAATCATGAAGACGTACTACGATTTCGGATTCAGAATCAGCATATGCAATTTTTTATAGATGTTTAATTCAGATCAAAGACAGTTAAGTATGATCATGATGACATTGGTGCAAGATAAATTACGGTGAGATTACAGTTTATTGCGTCGGTTGGATCTATCTGGATTGCAAAATTAAGATTTTGTGGGATGTGCTCTCTTAATGAGTGGTTAATATAGGTAAGTATTTACTTTATGTGTGCATTTCCTACAAATTTTTCCATGACCTGATATGTCGACACAGGGAACTACCTACGTCCCCAATTTCAGTAATCTGAGTGCAAACACACCTTCCAAAAATATTAAGACAATCAATCAGTGCCAGTGGAAACTATTTCTAACTAATGCAGTATTATCCCTCTGCCCAGTTCATTTTTATCTGTCTACCTATTTGCTTCTTTTATCATTACTATTTAGTAGGTTATCCACATATATACATTTCTTATTTCAGCAAATGCAGATTATATGAACCTCACACTCATTTAACTCGCAATTTTCTTTAACTGCTGTAAAAACTAATATTGACCCATGCCATATTTTATATCACTTAAGTACTACAATAACCGCTATACTCAGCGGAACAGGATTATTTAATTCTTGCATTTCATTTTTTTTATCGTACGTGTATGCATAAGGAGAATGCCAGCTTCTTCCTAAAACAAATGATGTAGGCATGTGTATTTGATTCATAAACTGCATCACTTTCAGATAGTCATAGAATATTTGTTTAAAAAAGGTGGAATTGGAAATTGCAATAATGAACTCGCTAAAAATTAGCATTTATCGCAAAAAACTTGTCTCATGTTTCAGGTTACTTGGTATGATGCTTGGTTCAACGTACATATTTCTGCACACAAACATGCATTGACCAGACAGACCACTATCATAGTTTATTCATTTAAACTCCACTGACTCACCAGCAAACAATTTTCAACTGTGTGCAGATATCTGATAAAATATTTATTTTATAGTGTGTCAACTCTCGATATCACAAAATTTAAAAGAATGCAATGCAACATAACCTGTCTTGCTATTTTCAAAGCCATTATCATGACCCAATCAACCAGTGTTTGTAACAACGAGAAAATTATTTTACTAATTTTAGTCTGCCTTCATTTAAAACCAATATTTTGCACCGACTTTGACAAAAGTCATTTAGGTGTGGTGTATGGAGCTTACGAAAAAACAGTGAAAATGGAGATTGTGTTGATATCAAAATTATGCTGGAAATAGATTCCGGGAAATTTTCTAAAATTGCTACTTATGGAGTTGGTTCATATCCCAACAGCAATAATACGTAATGAATTCCAATACGATTTAATGACAAATATTTTCTAATTCTTTACATACTTATCGTTCTAACTTTTTGCCAGAGGCTTACGAGAGATACGTCTCATATTATGACAGCAACAAACAAGCTTATGCAGCCGAAGCCGCTGCTTCAATCAACAACGAGAGGGACACAACAGCCTTAACAATTCTCGTAGGAATTTTGGAAGCTGACACAGAAGCTGCAATGCGAAGTGCTGCGAAATCTACTGAAATTTATCCAGTAACTCCACTATGTCTAGTTTTTATTCAAAATGATATTGCCACAAGTGTTCACCATGCTTCTCTCACTTTAGATGGAACACAAATTTATAAAGAGAAAGATGAGATGAAAATTTACAACCTGAAAATTGGAAGTAGACAGACTTGTGCCAATATTCCTCAAGACCTGACACGCACTCCCAAATATACAGGGAAATATTGTCGTCGAGTCTGATTTCATTATTTGCAATCGTCTTCCCGAAACAAGCAATATTTTTTCCGATCCGGAATCTAGTTTTGTGAAAGTTAAAGCAAGCCTCTGAGAACTAAACTCAGTGCAGAAAATTAATCCAAATATTGAAGTCATGGGCCAAACTGAATGGCCGAGTAAGGGTTCTTATCAATCTGATAATGTGGAAAATTTGGAAAAATATTGGAGTCTAGTAAACAAATTTGCGATAGAGCATAATTTCCAAATGTGGATGTACGAAGCGTTCGATAACCCTTTGAAAGATTGTGATGTCAGTGCTGCTCACTATGGATGGTGGAAGTTGACAAAAAATTCGAACGTTTATTTGCGGGAAGGATATCTCGAGAAAATAACTGGTGAATAATTTAAAATGCGAAATTTTTTAGTGCTTATCAGCAGCATTGCAATGTATACTCAAAATCTTTATTGCTCCAGAAGAGATCCAAAATGAAAAAGAGGCTAAGCTAAAGTTCCAATCGGAACCGGAAGTAGAAATCTCATCTACAAGCACATGGGTTTATATAGGAGCTGCAAATGGAGTTATAATGGCATATATAATGGAGCTCTGAATGACATTAACTGTTGATAAATATCGGTTACAGGAAAGCGTAAGAGCATGAAAAAGTCAACATTATGATTTTTGACTACTACTTCTGGTGAAATACACAAAAAGCTGTGATTAGCCGTGATGTGATGATATTACATGGCAAGAGAGCAAATAAGACTCGTATAGCATTCTATGACGAAAATCTTTCTGGTGCAAAAATGCAATTGACTTCCATTGAAAAAATGGCATTTACAACTGCAGCTAAAAATGAAGTGAACTTCTCTGCATTACTTCTAGCATTTAAGTAGATTTACATGCAAATATTTTCTGCACTAGACATGCTACCTTTATCGCAGTGATATCGGCTTGGCTATTTATTAGTTGAACAACATTCTAGACATTCATGATGAAAGAAGAAAATCAATGGAGAAAAATGAATAGCTTTAGCATTCACAGAGTTGTAAAGTTTGTTTTTCAGCATGTTACTTTTGCAGAGATGAAAGAATATGAGCGCCATTTTTTTTACTTGGTTTACAACACAACAGAGACAGGGAAAGGGAGGAGAGTATAAATTATGTATGCATGCATAGCTATCTATTTTTGCAGGAAATATGCAGATAATAAAAGTTATCTTCCTATGCATTTTCTTTTTTCTCATATTCTTCGTCACCATCGCCACCATAAACACTCACAACCAAACCAGCTTTACTTTTTCAGTCAAAAAGTGTATAATGCATGTAAGGTGAGATGCGAATAGACAGGTAAAAATAAAATGTATGCAGAATTTTTTTCTTCTTTGTTATATTCCGAAGAAATATATTTTTTTTAAATACCTGCAGTCAAGAGTAGTGACCCGAAACCAAAGCCAATTTTTAGTTCAACAGCAACCACCAATGATTTACTGTTGTGTAAATGCATATGCAGAACAATCAGAGATGTGATAAATGTGACACCATGATCGTTCAGGTTTATGATCTATCAGTCAAGCTATCATCCATCATTATTTGTGCATTTCCCTATGCAGAACTGCAGATACATAATATGTGTAAACGTGCGTATCTCTGAAAACAAGGCTGTATTTCTGCACTCATTTTTTAGGCAATTCAGAATACAATTTTGTTTTTATGCAAAGATAATTTCTGCAAACATTATTCAGAATATTGGATAAATCTAGGCAGATAATTGCAATTGCAGTCATCATAAGTCAAGATCAAGGTAAATGCAGAATGCAGAATTTGTTGACTGCATGATAGAGCATACCGATATGCTGACGGCTTCTAAAATGGAAATGAATGATGAAACATGGCTGGCTTGGGTAATCGATTGCGGTATGATTAGCTCACATTTATATGGTCTAATGGCTGAGAATATAAGTTTTAGAAGAGATGACGCTTGTACATTTTCGTCCATTGATCATGCTTGGAACGAAGCAATCATTATGATTTTTTTTTGGCTAATCAATTTCAATTAAATTTTCAGCTATGTTCAGTTATTCCATCAAATATTTATTTTATAGTGAATCAACCCTCGTTATCACAAAATCTAAAAAGAATACAATGCAACATAAACTTTCTTGCAATACCTACAATAGTTTCTTGCAATTTTAAAGCCATTATCATGACCCAATCAAGCACTGTTTCAAAAAACCAGAATTTTATTCTACTAGTTTTACTTTGCCTTCATTTTGAACCTCTCTTTAGCGCCGTGGGCGTGGTGTATGGAGCTTACGTAAAGAAAAGTGAAAATGGAGAAATATCCGGACTAAAAACTTATAACTGGGTGGATATCAAAACTATGCTGGAAGTAGTTTCCACAAAATTTTCTAAAATTGCTACTTACGGAGTTGGCTCAAATCCCAACAGTAATAGTACATAATGAATTCCAGTACGATTTAATGACAAATATTTTCTAATTCTTTACATACTTATCGTTCTAACTTTTTGCCAGAGGCTTACGAGAGAT
>JAQIXW010004916.1:0-11009 GCA_034700685.1 Willowsia buskii | reverse complement strand
ATTTTCAATTGCTTCCTCTTATGAAGACATCTTTTTGGATATTCGGGTGTAGGCCTGTTTGCACGTACAAACTCGATCGTAGTAAAGTATAGTCCCTCTTTTCAAAGAACATCTTAGAGAGGAGGAAAGAAAATCAAGAGAAGAAAACTAGATTTTTTTGACAGGACACAACGAACAAAAGTGAGGTTTCATGTAAGCGCCTACCAATTCCATGTACATACACGGAGGCATCATGTTAAAATTGTACCCAAGTCCTGAATACATCAAATATACCTATATATTATTATTTGTTACGCACAAACGCATACCGACGAATAGTTGTACCTTGTAGGCCCTGACAATCACGCTAAATACATGGTGCACAGAGATAGAGGAATAAAATTATTACGAAACAATTTTCCTATCATACGCATCCTTCTAGTGGAAGAGTGCCAGGTGCATGAGTGTGCCTTTTCTGGGAATAAAATGAAGCCATTGAACGAATAATGAAAGATATATGGACAGCGGACAGTTTGCCTTTTATAACGCATTCAATACTCATCTTCTGTTGTTGACTCATAATAAATATGAAGTATTTTATGATGGAATCTTGTGCTGTCCTATTATTATACATAATGCTATCATCATCAACCCCACTTTTCATCTTTTACGGACTGAATGGCGATGATAATGGTGTGTTGCTGCTGCTGTTTTTTCATCGGTTGTCATAAACTCATCAAAACATTTAGTATCACCCTTCTCATTTCTAGATGCACCCATTTCACCGATGAAATAATGATGATGCCTCTTCTCTACCCAGCAGCATCATCATCATCAACCTCAATATACGACATAAGCATTCAAGTGCTAGATTTTATTTACTGCGAACACGCTATTCATATAAAACTATGTAGAGCTAAGTTTTTAAAGAAAAAAAAGTTATCATCGTTTTTAATCTTGAAGGGTCGAGGGAGCTCTGAGGAAGGATTAAATTGGGCGTAAAACGCTTGTAATGATGAAAGAAAGGTAGGTTGATTGTTGATGGGGCGTTTCTTTACAAAATTCATCCGATTATGTCTGTCATCATATCAATTTTTTCTCCTTTTCATATCTACCTTCTCACCCGTCAGTCCTGCCTGACGTACAAAATCGATGTTGTACCTAACATGCATTAGTGCCTATTCATGTGTGCACTGATTCTAAACTAAATATTTAAAAGACCCGGAGAAATTGAACGGAAAGTTTGTCCCAATCTCTATTGCCTATCTGCTGCATTGCAGTACAAAAGGATCATAATCGATGGATACGTTGAACACTTGCCAGGTAAGATCATCAAAGGTTGTATCTTTAAAGCAGAATAACTCTAGTCGCTATTAGGATTGCTGATTGTAGGGATTTGTGTGGTGAATTGCCATTTTAAAGTGGATTTATTCGTGCTTCAAAAATTAGCGAAAACTAGATTAACACGAAGGAAAAACAAAAGCCGCAGGCATAATATATCTTCTTCCACTTGAATAATTCGATTTTTCTTACATTACTGCATAAAAAGGAGATCGTATCGGATAACTGTGTAACCAAATAAAGCATATTTGAATGTTTTGCGGTAAAATAAAAACAAACATGTATTTATTCTATTTTTCTAGATTTGGACGTATTAATAACATATAATGCTACTATTATGACTCTTTTACTTCTTATATAGTCTCCATATTTTCACCCACTTGGAAGATGTTCAAATCAAAACTCCATTCACTGCCGGAACACTCCGTGTGCGTAATCTCTCATGAACACTCGACTCCACTACACTCGAGAAATATGCACACAATAATATATTCTCTCCTCTCTTGCTGCTGTCTGCAAACACTATCGCGATGCCATAACTCGTCCATAAAAATCTCGATAAAAGTCTGGAATTTCTCGAGCATTTTTAAAAGGCAGGGACCATGCATGAAGCAAAGAACGGAGCTTTCGGGGTTTTGTCTAATGTTTTTCCTGGGAGTGCAATCCAACAGACCCAAGAAGATGAAGATTCTCTCTCTCGCTCACTAGTATTTACTTAAGACTTTGAGAATGTGTATAAGGTTACTTTTCTAGGGACGATCATGATGGGATATACGTAGTTTGATTCACAATTCATGAAAAAACAGCAAAAGAGCTATAGAGTGTGTATGCATTTAGATATGATACAATAGAGTGGTCTGTGTGTATTCATCCAATAAAACGTACGTATCTGTTGCGATGAGAGGAATATATCTGCTTAGCTGCTGCATTTGCGTGGAGTTATAGCATTAAACTCTCTGGAATAAATACCCCACGGAAGTCTTAACGTACCGCATGCATACAGACGTTTGGTCGTTCGTAGTAGAACGTAAGGCACACACGGGGAGAATGAAGCATGGAAACGAAGAGCAAGTCAGAGAAGCAAAGAGATAAAGTTCAGATAGAAGAAATGGAACAAAGAACGCACTGATAAAAAAATCTACTTTTTTCAGACTTTATCATCATTTTTCTGTGAGCGGAAGAAGACCGGCCTAATCTTGTGTGTTTGAGTTATTTAGAGCGTCTTAATGGGCTTCGTTGTACAACGTGCTTTTTTTCCAGACCTCACTCCAAAATTTCACTGAATGGATAATATGAACTGTATACACATTCAAAGTTTAAATACACACATCCACTAACAATTTTTTGACTGTTTAGTGGGAAAAAGTAAATAAAAATGGACTAAAATCTGCTATTTAGCTCTACTCAACCAGACCAGCAGATTTAATTTCTTGTGAAGCCATTCATTCCGGCAGTGTACAGATAAGCAATATTCATGTAATGTAATCGTGATCATTTTATTTACTTTTCAGATATTAATGTAGAAGGGGTTCTCTCTTCCTAACGTAAACTGTGAATCGAGATGATGAACAAAGTTGTCTGTTTCATGTAATGTGGAAGAATAAGAAGCTCAAAAGTTACGATACTCTCGCAGCAACGTAATTTTCTTGTATATTATCTCCCTTATAAGGTAACTTTTTAATGGTTTCCGTTCTTCAGGTTTTTAATCTAAACTACTCACTTCTTCAACACGTCTCGAGCGTACAGAAAACAATCAACTGTTAAAAATAGTAAGTCACCTCTTCTATTTGTGATGACGACTCTCCTCCTTTCTGGCTTGTGTAGAGAAAGAAGGCGAGAAAAAGAGGTACAACTGTAGTGGTTTTATCGACTCGTTTTATGACTTCCGTTTCCTCTATCACACGTTTTTCTAGACCAAAACAAGCATTTAAGGAGCTTTTCCACAAAAACTAATTCATTCCTAAACACCCAGCAGCAGCCCAGCAGTTGAGATGGAAAGAGTGAAATGGGGGAAAGTATGCCACAATTTTTCCTTGTTTTTTCCCAAAAGAGTTTACACACTGAAGCACACGAGAGCAGGGCATTATTATCTTTTCCTCGAATCTCTTTTCCTCTCGCTTTGCTGGGTACTGTAACATGTTCAAATGGCAGAAATTGATTTCAGCAGTTCTTTAGCCTTTTCCCTTTTTATGAGATAGGTATGTAAGAAATACTAACAAATTTCTGCTTTTTTTTGCTCGTTACAAAGTCTATGATGATAGCATTTATTATAATATTGCTATAAGTGTATATGTACTTATGAAGCATTGGAATTGTTTGTCGCTATATTAAAAACTTTATTTTCCTCTACATACGTCGTTCAGCATGAATGTTTACGCTCATCGTAGCCAAATTTTAATAAGCAACTTCCAGGAAGTTTTTACCCTTTCATACTTACTGTTTTTTGGCAAAATACAAACAAACTTTGATCATTTCCCTAAATATCAAATAATAGGAACGGGAGAAGTTGGAATATTGGATGAATAATGTGATGCTAAGTGCCTTCCTTTTCCACAAGTTTTTCCTCTTGGTGATGGTGGGTTACGTGTGCCCACCAGAGACCTTTCAATTTTCCTGGAAGAATACTAGAAGCAACTAGAAGACAACAGGAGAAAATGGTCTACCGTTTTTACTGCTAACCAACCGACAACCTACCGCGGCAGACTTACCATTCCACTGAACTTCACGATTCAATTTAACAACAAGTACTCAAACTACAAACGTATACCTATATAGCACCTCCATTCTATACTCCATTGAGTCTCCTGAACTAATATAATATTATGCATGTATATGCAAACGTACGTGACGCCAACTACTCATCGCCTAGTTTCTTCCCCGCCGTTGTCGTCGTCTTGCTCGTCTCAAAGGAGAATACGAAAGATAGTAAAAGACTCTCGCGGCACAAAAAAGCTTTCTTTGTAAGAATAACATCGTAAGGAAGTTTGCTAAAAAAAGGAGAGAGAGAAGCCATAATAAGCACACCGTACATTGTATTATTGCAGCAAAAAATCTCTGACAGTTCAGTCAGGTCAAAGTACATATCACGTATTTTGCATTGTGCTAACAAAAGATACAAAGCGCAAAGAAACGCCTGTTCCACTAACAACAAAAGCTTTATTAACGCAAACGAACCCTTTTGCAAAATAAAAATATCAGAGACGTGCTTTCTTTTTATGGGTAAAATCATTTAAAAGTATACACAAAACCATTATGAAAGTAAAGCACACAGGAACTAACTTGAAGGAAAAAAAAGACAGAAGAATTGGGAGAAAAAATGAAAGTAACGCAAAATGTTTTTCGGTCTCGTTGAAAAGAGAAAGCTTCCATTGTATGGATAGTTGGCAACTAGACAGGGTGACACACAATAATCAAGTTTGCTTCTAAACTGGCTCCTTTTCAGCTTTTTCTTATTCATCCTACTTCCTTGAAATATTTTCCTGATGTGCGTCAAGTCCAGAGAACTTGTTAAACTTAGCGAGAAGAGACTGAGAGAGAGCAGAGACCGACTTTCTAATTCAAATTAAAAGAAAATAAGTTTAAGCCACATATATGGCAGTTTTTTCTCCTTAAGAAAGTTACAATACTGTTACACGAGGTAGTACAAGTAACAAGACGTCGCGTTGCAATTTAGTAGCCATACGCGAGCTAGGTGATACGATACATTATACTGAATGCTACTTTCCTTCTACCTTAACTCGTTTTTTTGGCAATTTATAACATGATGATAAAATATTAAAGCACGCATTTTTAGTCTGCATGGTAGAGGAAGAAATATATAAGAGAAAGGAAATAGGTAGTCTTCTTCCTCCTGAATGTGTGCTTTTATGAGCATCCTTAATTCTTAATAATAATAACTATCATCGTCTACATTTTCTGTTTGTATGGAATGTACATACATAATATTCTATTTCTGTGCTTTTTTAAATATCTATATACCACTGGAAAGGAAGGTTCCGCTCTAGAAAGTGTGACTACGTGTATTTAACTACGTGATGCGAGAAGTTGGAAAAGGGAAACGTACCCACCCATTTTTCTTTCTCTACTGGGTCTCTCAGTTAATTGAAACTTTCTTCTGTACAATATAATTTAATATCGATATATAAAGTGTATGTGGCAAAGTTGGCTTTGACTCTGATGTCTGCATATAGTCCTGCTTGTGTCTATAGTAGATACTTTTCTTGCAAATTGTATTTTTGGAAGGACCAGAATATGGTGACAACGTTGTGGTGGTGGTGGTGTCGATGATGGTGCGTATGGGATTTTACGCACCCTTATAGTAATACACACACCACCACCACACAAACTCTGGCTTCCAGTCTACCAATTTATCCAGCCAAGTCACTTTGGAGTTGGCTAATGGCAGTGATGGCAGTGGTCGGTTGTGAAGCAAGAGGGAAGGAAACGCAAGTAAGTAAGTAGCAGTTTTCTTAATAACATGAGATGATAAATAAAAGTGAAGTTTAGTATCTCGGCTTTCCTTTGACTTGAATTTGGAACATTGAGATCTACATGAAACCAGTAATAAATAGCTATACTCCGAACTACGACCACGTATAATATTGCCTTTTTGGAAGGAGACATAAGGAGAAAACATATTATTGTATGTTGGAATATGTATAAGTTTATGAAGATACGATGTGGCGTTAAAAAAGAAAAATACGAAACGAAGTGCAATGGGTAAAAGAACTATCCGGGGAAGCTGTTCGCTATCAGCAAACCATATGAAAAATGTCTAGATGATGGATTCTTTTCCATTTCTCAACCGCTGTGTAGTTTTGTGTCTCTTTCTGTTTCTCCCTCTCGTATTTCTTTTATAAAAACATTACCATGTGCTTGTCATCTTTATTCCTCTTGTTTTGCTTTATGGATAGGTTCTGGTCTGTGTATTCAGAATTCGTATGTGCAAAAGATGATGATGGGAGTGCTTAAGTCTCTATAAGGAAACAGGAGAAGTAATTAAATTTGCATTACTTACCAAGAAAACAAGGCGGTAGACAGCTAATGCCGACAGCAGTGGCAGTGCAATCAAATCCACAATTTTGTGTTTTTTGCGAAATGACTGTGTTGAGCTGTAGTAGCGTTTCCTTCTCTCTCCTTTTCACCTATTCCTGGTCTGTTACAATGCGAGACAAGATTTTGATGATGATACAGCAGCAACAGTAGTAGGAAAAGGCAATCGTTTTTATTTTAACAGGATTCCTTTTGAAAAGACAGCAGCGTCAGCAGAAGAGGCAGGCAGGCAACATCAGTCGAGTTGAAGAAAATAAATTGGCTTACTTCAGTCAAAGTTATAATAAACTGATATGCATATATATTACAGTTTATTTATTTATGTAAGAGGAGGACTAGTAAACTTTGCAAAATTGAGATTGTCTTGTTGTTGAAAAACTAGAAAAGAGTTTTCTCAGAAGTGTAGAGTCAAGTCGAGCTTGGAATCGAAGGAAATTCACTCACGAACAAGGAGTTTTATATTACACACACAGTTTGGTTTGAGTTTTTAGTCTGCTGAAAGTTGGCTATTAATTTTAAAATGGATAAAATATCTACTAGCTCACACACAAACGTCTTTTTTGGAACATGTGCTTGTGTGAATTGTTTTCTCTTTGGATTATTGTCTAGTCTCTTGGGATGATTAAAAAGTTATGCTGCAAAAACACTACTGCATTGGTGGTGGAGGAGGAGGAAGAGACGCTGTTGCGAGTTCTCTTCATTCATATCACTTTATGTAATGAGGGATGTTTTCTGAATTTAATGTGAATTCAGAGAAGTATATAATATGGTTATCCGAGTTTAAAAAAATAAATCACTCAGTTCAGTAAAAGCTCCAGATTTTTAATACTCTGGAAATAAATATAGGACATACGAACTCGTAAATAGGAAATGTTCAAGACTTCAAGATTGTTTTATGGCAGACTAGTATTCCACCAAAATGAGCAGTTTACTGTGACTATACCCACATAAAAGAAAATCTAACAGTTTTTGCAGTAGCTGTTGTAAGGTTTCAGTTTACTGACACTTAATCGCTCTTTTCTCGCGTTCTTCTGTCTCTCTATCTGTATCACACTTTGCTGGATAAATGAGTAGTAAACTAGTGGATTTCTCTTTCCAATTCTTTTGCATAAACGACCGAATAACTGATCGGATTATAAATTTTAGTAGAGAAATGGGATCCACGGTAAAAACACATACAAACAGAGATTACATTCTCATCAATCAATCAAAGATCCTTCAACCGAGTCCATTAGGGAAATAGAACTTTTTATCTCAGGAGTAGTGAGTAAAATTGTGTGTTACGCTGTGCGGCTGGATGCGTAAAGTGTATGGTATGGTGTAATTACAAGAATAACCACTTGCCGGAGCACACTATACACTTCTAATGCTCGTTTTGGTTTCCATAATATGTAGTGTTTACATTAACAGTGTTATTCATGCCTGTCTGATCGGTTAAAATACAAGTGATACACTTTGAAAAACTATTGTATTTGTAATCCTTGCCGACATTGATGGGGAACGTCGAGGAAGACGATGATGCATTTACGATCGAATGAAAGTAGACATTAAAATACGAACATGTCGTTTTGTCCTCCATCTGCATCTCCCTCACAAAATGCTAGTAATAATCATAACGACTAAATGTAATCAAGTATGTCTGAACATATCGCTGTCGTTGTTTGATGATGAAATGACAGAAAATATGGTACTCGAAACGGAGATAATATGAAAAATCAGTTAAGAGCAGCACAACAACAAAAACGTCAACAGTGGCAAAGCGGTATACAGAGCTATAAAGGAGCAGAAGCAGCGGCAACAACCGCTTTCCTTTTTTACAGATGCTTTTTTTTGCCTTGAACGTCTCTGGCTGATGATAGGTATCAAATGTCCTTTTCACTGTTGAAATCTCCAGCAGCAGAGGAACAGAAGCCGTGTGGAGGTTCACAAGGAGTGAAACAAAGTTGACAAACCCACTCCAACAAGCACTCGGTAGTAAAAGATCAGTTGCTGCTTGAACAGTATTATATGCTACGACTGTTGACTGTGATGCGTTCTCTGAGAAGAACAGATCCACCCTCGACCAAAGCTAAAATGAAACTGAATCTTTTGGTCCTTTACCGATGAGGAGACACGATCATCGTGTTGTTTCTAGTGTACTGATGATGTGAGCAGAGAATACAGGCAAGCTTTTTTCAGGGATTCGTGCGTAAGTGTAAGTACGGCTTCGATGGTGATGGTGGTGCATTTCGTATATAGGTAGCTAGTAAAAAGAAAGATTCACGCTACGTATGTGAGGCGAGAAGAGAAACCGGATGATTTTTAAGCACAGAGAATGTTGGGTTATATTATTATGCCATGATAATGCAAGCGAGTATAAAGGTTGAGGTGGTGGTGGTGAATGCTGAACGATATTCTCAGCATGTTTTCGTATACCAATCTTTTCTCTTACTTCGTGCAAAAGAAGCTGAGCTGTGGCAAGTGTTCGTCTACTGCTGTGTTGCTGAGATAGAAAAGAATGAATCTTTGCCGGGATCCCTTTCTCGTCACACTCTCCACATAGCTGGTGATATTGATTCTCGCACGCATAATATCATCATCATGTAGCCAAACCATGACAGGAGTGCGTTCTTTGTTTATGCGTAAGCCTTTCTAGACGGAAAGTGCAGTACACCCCGAATCCATGATCCATGATCAACTGTAATCTATGATCTATTCTTCCTGGCTAACAGGGTAAAACCCAAAAACCAAGCTGGGAGCTACTTGAGCAGATATCCGTTGGTATCTTAACTTTTTAGAAGGATGAAGAAGAGGCCAAGTAAGTGTATGAAGAAAGAAGAAAGCAAAAACCAAACCACCACAAGACAGCTCCTTATTTTTCTTCTTTATAAGATTCTTACATTTAGAGAAGATTTCGTTCTTCACTAAGATCGCTTTCTTTTTTATTATTAATCTTAGTGCGTACCGCACCGAGAACTTAAGTTTGGCTTCATAAAAGGACTCTTGCGTGCTATATAATAATGGAGGGTCGGCATTTTTCTGAGAAAGAACGGGAAAATAATTTGAAGAAAGTTGCCATATCCCAAAGTCATAAAATTGTTGAAATATCCATTTTATTGTAGTAAATCAGAAACCGAGTTGATAACTCCATTAGAAACACACAGTTTGACTACTTTATGTCATAGATATATTGCCAAAGTTGGGGTATGCCAGAGAGAAGGGTACTATCGTATCAAAAACGGCATAGCGTACCCGAGTGGCTTTAAAAGATACCTTACAACTTACCGCTATATTGAAACGGTAGCGTATAGTCGACTGACAGTATTGCCTCAAGCAACGGAAAAAAATCCTTTAAAATGGAACATAAAAGAGTATACGAATCTATGAAGCGTCTATTATGTATGTATGTCGGTGACAATAATGGAACGACGAAATGATATTAAATTTCATGTATGCATCATGCTTCAAGAAAGAGCAAGATCGTGTAGTTACACAATGTCATTTTGAACCAGGAATATATAGTTGCACAAAATGAGCAACTAAAAGCAATAAAGCAACACATACACACAGCCACTGCAAATAATGCGTGTATATCCTGGCTACTTACTTGAGATTTTTTCCATTAGTTGCCACTTCAAATGCAGTTACATTGTTAGTGGGCCCGACGAGCAATAACAATGAAGGCATCTAAAAAACCAACATCTCAACTACCCATGCTCAAGTGCTCTTGTTACACAAAAGTAGCAACGGGAAAGGGACATTTTTACCGTGTACACACACACACACACCAACGGATATTATTTATACAGAAAACTGAAAACAGTTATCATTTTCTTTACTTCCGTGCAATACTAATCTCTTGAGGGTTGTTTACTGCCACTACGTCCCAACACAAGATTCATTGATTCTAGAAAGGGTCGATTGAGACGAAAAAATACACGGAAATCTAACACCTGATCCCATCGTCATCATCACCATCATTTCCACCACCACCATTATCATTATTGTTAGTCTAGGGAGAAGTGCGAATAGTATAAGCCTGCAAGCAAAAGTAAAATTTTCAATGCTTGTCTCAAAGGTGCGTATTGCGTTCGCGTATGTCTTATACGCACATTTCACACGTAACGACAAACATTACATCACCATCTAAATAACTTTAGTATACACAATATAACGAATGTTGGTTTTTTCTTCCATGGACCTTCTTTCAGTTTCCTCTTTCTTTTCTCTCTTTCGCGCTGAAAGAGGAAGAAGGGGAAAAGTTTCACACAAAAAAGTAAAGTGTAACCATTACTAGCGAGTTTGAGCATTGTACAAGCCCACTCTATTTTCAAGAGCATGTGAAAAATGGCTCCTCAGGGATGAAAAAGCCATGAGCACATTTGAAACCTGGAAAGAAAAAAAACTTTCTCTTTTTTTCTAAATGCAACGTACATTATCCACACAGCAGTAAACACTACAGTCTGAATTCAACTACCGCATTGGAAATACTCACATCTCTCTTGCTTCACCACCACCACTCAACTTTATTATAATTCTACATGGGGGTAATAATGGGACTATGGAGAGAAATTTTTAATTGGAATTAGTGATAATGCCAGGGAGAGAAGTTTTTAGAGATTTTTAGGGTGATATAGAAAAATATTACCTATTATATT
>JAQIXW010004915.1:0-11010 GCA_034700685.1 Willowsia buskii | reverse complement strand
CTTGACAACGTGTATCAAGACCGTGTAAGATATGAACATTTGAAATTTTCCTGAATAAAGATAATAATAATAATAATAATAATAATAATAATATTTGACAACAAAGGTCTGTTTCTTTGAGCTTGGACAAAAAAAACGATTCCACGAGGACACAATGCAATTTACTATCATTGTTACATATACATTAAAAATTTTCCGAATGACGGAGAGATGAATAAGATTTGAGTTGTTTAAAATGCCTGTGGAAACAAAGAGAGAAACAAAGCATTTTAAAAGATTCAAAGGAAATCTGAAAGTGAAAGCAGAATCAAGAGCATAACGAGCATGAGAACCAGCGCAAAATGTAAGGAGGCATTGTCCATGTTTCTGCGTTGTTTGTATCCGGTCTAAAATTGGAACAAATGGTTTGCTTCTGTTTGAATTGAATGATCATAAAGTTATTGATACATCCAAGTTTGCAAATACAATCAATGTAAAACAAAAACTCATTAAAATTATATAAGAGAGATTTATAAATTATATTATTATATATAGAAAGTCGTTTCGATGCGATTACTGCAAAACAAAAGCAACAAATCTATTTTGCAAAATCTGGATGCTTTCAAGACTGGATTGATAACTCCTTTCACCGAATGAATAGCTTTTAATAGTTATGTTCGTACATTTGGAATAAATTATTTAAACGAATTAAATCCATTTGCGATGTTCAAGCAAATGTTAAGAAAATTATGCATGACGCATATGAAGTATTGTGTACTATGCTCTCAAATAATTTGCGAGCCTCTCTTAAATCGCCCTAAAATGAAACTTAACACAATCCCAACGTTTCATTAGCCATTACGAACTAAGGTCAGTGTAATTTGTTTGACCTTTCCTCAAAATGTGCATTTAATGGGTTAAAAACAATATTTATGCTTTTAACATGTTATGAGTGCCTTAGCATGAAAATGTAAATAGTAGAAGCTTTTAAAGTTTTAGTTACAAGTCCTTAAACAAGCATTAAAAATAGATTTCTGATGGTTTTTTGATGAAACTCCTATTCCCAAAAAATAACAGACCAGTTTTAGTACATATATCATATAAGGTTGGAATATACCTTAGTCTTGTATTTCCTATTACTCGCTGCAGTTCCCAAAGAGAAAGCTACAGCAGCTTGTAAGGTTTATTTCGTATAGCCTTGTGTTAACTCAAATTGGTTGTTTTTATAAGATTTCTGTTATATGTTCTCCTTTTGTATGCTATCTTATTAGGAATAGATCATATGTTGTATTCATTTTGTAATCTTGCAATACGTTGCTTACAATAAGGAAGCTGATAAAGCTTTAAGACTACTGAAGTCCTGGCTAGTAAACAAATATAAATTTGTACACATTCTCTAATAAGCTTTATATTTAAATTTTTACGAACTTTTCGTATGAAATGAAGGAATCAAGACTTAATTTGTACTATTTTTAGAAGAGTTCAATTCTTGTTTTTGAAAATAGTGTAACAATAGGATCAAATATTCAAATATAGAATGATTTTATTACAATATTAAAAGCAATTTCTTGCCATTCGAAGCATCATTTACTTTATGTAATTCCTAATTTATTACAAATATTCTATTGTTTTTAATTCAACCACATAAACTGTATCTCATAGTTTTACTGTTTTACAATTAACTTGTGAAACACGCGTTTTATAAATGGAATTTGTCAAGTTTCAACTCTAATGCTTTTACTTTTCAAGGAGACCTGTTCAATTTTGCACTATAACAAAGGATGTAAAAATGGGATTTTTAATGGATCCTAAATTCTTTTAAATTTGAAACCGAAACATGGTTGGCAATAAAATACAAAAGAAGTACACTATTATAGGTTGCTAAAAGATGATTTCAAGGATATAATGTGAAAAACAAGATTTCACAGCTTCTTCGGAGAATTTGTAATCAACAACTATTTTGCTTATGCGATAAAGCTTTGAAACTGGAAACGAAAAAACAAGCGTTAAGCTGTAAGCAATGACAAATTACTCCAAAACAAAAGTGGAATTCAGGACATCACATTGTTTTCGTATGCAATATCATGTTTCTGAAGAGTATTTTTATTGCAATAAGCCTACATATTTGTCATACTGTTCTTCTACGTTAAGCTTTATCCTCAAAATTAATATAATAAAGTATTTTGTATGTTACATGAATAAATCAGGAATGTAGTTTAAATAAATGAAATTTACTGGGCTTAATATTTTGTGACAAGCAATTCCACGCTTTTTTATCTGATTCAGAGTAACTGTTAGTGAATAACCTTAAGTGCTTTTTTAAACCTTCCTTAAAATTATGCCAGTCAACTATACAGTTTCTTTGAAACCGCGTAGAGAGTGAGTAAAAATTTAATGACACATAATCAAAATGCTTGCATTAAAAAATTGAACATAGCATACATAGAAGCGTAGGGGTTTGATTAGTATGAAAGCTTTCCAAAAAGCTTAGTCTTAAAAGCAGAACACCTAGCACCAACTAATCATTAGACATGACGAACATATGTATGTTTGGTGAAGTTGACAGTATTTAAGGCAACCAAATACGTGAAGAGTTTTCTCGCAGCAGAATTAAAAGCAATAAAATTATTTTCAAAAATTTGAGTGCACATATGTACAAAATGTATTACATTCCGCTGAAGGTTGACAGGAATTCGAGATCTATGCCGAGTGAGAAATTTTGTGAACGGATTGTAAGCATGTTTTTAGTTGGAACTGGAAGGATTGTGTCTTCCAGTTCACTTATTTTTCTCGCTACACTCAACTTCAGTAAAGTCACGTCTCTTAGCTTAATGGCGAGTCTGATATATGATATATAGAGTCTGGTCACGTTGTGCTAAAATGTATGCTTGTCACATATTGCAGGCCCTCCAGTCATTAATTCAAACTTTACAATGTTCCCTAACGACCTGTCAAATTCAATTTACATGCTGATGTCTAGGCTTCCGTTCCTTGAGATCCATTGCCTCCAAGCTAGAAATTTTGATCTTGAAACTTTTGGTGGATTTCATACAACTTTATTCTATATACGGAGCCGTGATCATGGAAGCAGGTTTTAGAGTGAGTGGACGGTAATGATGACAGAAGCTACTTACATATTGGCCGTTTACTGTTACAATGGCATAAAATTATTATATAGTATGTCTGTCACTTAAGTACTGTGACATATCATATGGGCATTTTTATACCCATTCGATAGGCAACAGACTCATAAAAAAGAACGAAGATACGGCAAATACTGGTGTACACAATATACAACATATGATAACATGCATCCTAGTGCAATTTCTACGTGAATAACAAAACGAACATGAGAAAGAAAAAGTTTGACGGCTGAAAAAATATTTCTGGAAAGTCTAAATATAAGCTCCCTTTTTAAATTCATAAAAAATTCGACAATCTACAGCTCCCAGATTTTTATTACGAATTTTTATATTGCCATTTAAGAAATAGCAAGTAAAAACTTTCACATTTCCAGTCACTCAAAGTAGTAATATTTTCAGTGGATGCATCTTCACGCTGTTTTTTGTTTTTATCTGAGAAAATCCAGGCCATGTAAAACGATAAATGTTTTCGACACCAAAGAACGTTTGGAATACGAGTGAATGGCATTTTGTAGCTGAAAGTGACATTCAAGCTCTAATAAAAGTTTTGATAAAGAAAGGAAAAAAGATTCGGAGCAGCTCTCATGATATGGGGAAATAATATGGTGTTACGCTTCTGTGAACAAGGAAGTAGTGTACAAAGTAAAACCATAGTACTACTGCAATTTTCAACTTAAACTGGTTACAGATTTACGAAAGGTTTTAAAATATTTGCGATTACCATATTTAGTAGTACTAAGCTACACACCTAAATGCCTTCTAGCTCTGTCTAAATGCAAATATCTGTCAGAGAAATTAGTAAGAACTTTGCTTTTTATACTGACTTGTAATATCATGTATGGCTAAAGACAAGATATATTCTTCTGAGAGTCGGTGAAATGATGAATAAAGTCTAGACAGATGCTACGAGATTTATTGTAAGCAATAAAGTGAAATTTTTTACATTTTGCTAGAAAGTCGCAGTGTAAATCACACGTGAAATATTGTAAAAAAATATTTGTTGTGAGCCAATGATTTCCCAACAAATTTTCAAGAAGTTGCAAATTTTTTATTCTTCCCTATTTTGAAGTATTTTTAGCATGTAGAAATCACTTTACATTAGGGAATGGAAATCCTGCTAAACTCTACATAGAGAGATATGGTAGCAAACCGCATTCACATCGCATCCATGCCTAAAACCTGAATATTCATTCTAGCTTGATACATTCTCTTCGGGCGAAAAGGGTTTGGGGAATCAAAAAGCCTCAGAATCAGATCTTTTGAGACCCACTTTCTCTCAATGCATGTCATGTTTCTAACGAAAAGCAAATCTCGAATAATGATGTGCCTTCAATAGAAATTAATTTAGTTCGGTTTGTTTTAGGATAAAGCCATGTTCTCAAATTAACCTTGAATGTAAACCACAATACGTATAACTGACTTGAATCTCCCAGAAGAAAGATAAAGGATATAAGTCAAATTCAGTCTATAAATCTCAATTTGAAAAAAACACAAGCATATCTATATTCTTTGTATGTAATCAATTGTTAAATAACGTATGGGTCTCTACATTTGTAAGTGTTCAACATTATATGAACAAGCATGAGTTGCAAAATTTTCCATCCAGACTGTGGTAAACTAAATAATAAATATCAATAAAAACATGGATTTTATAGGTTGTTGGGGATTATGATGGGATTTATTTGGTTTTGGGCAATATGTGCTTTCACTAGCCTGCACTATATAATATGAGTAAACCGCTGTGAAAACGAAATATTGACGCCACTGATGAAGAAAGTAATGATATTTGTTAGCATGAATAATGAAATCACACCTATATGTCAATTTAGACTATTTATATAAAATCAGACACGAAACACGCAATAGTTTAAAAAAAATTACTTACAAACAAAATGCAAAAGGTCAGCTATCTTGGTGTCCTTCGCTTTGATTAGCTTCGTTTTCCAGTTACCCAATTGAGATAGGTCACATGCTTCATTCAGAAGATTTTATACTTGCTTATTAAACAAGTCATAAACTGTTACAGAATACAGCATTCACATTTCATACATAGGGTCAAGTGAAGAATAAAGTGCATTCTATTTCTATCTCCCTCATCATTTTGACATCTGGATTTATAATGCTTTCGAAATCGCTCTGAGAAAATCGTACACCCATGTCATGAGACAACGAGGAACTATTGCATAAAAAAGTAGTAAAGGGATTAATGTGTCATCCAGAACAGATTTTAAAAGCTAGCTCTGTATAAATTAGATTTTCAACTGACGCACTTCTAGTTCTTAGACGTAGGCGTAAACCCGCTTACCAGCCAATCAGTATTTTATAAGTATTGATGTCTGAGCAACTTTATATCTGTTCTAGACGACTTTGAGAGAGCTATTAAGTGCATAAAAATCATTTAAAACTTCGCAAATAAAGTCTGATGTTTTTACGACTGCAGGTTTATTTGGAAGAATATTACTTGGTATCAAATCTCCGTGTATTATAGTTTGTTTGTAAAGATAAGCTAATCCTATAGTGCACTTTTAAAAAATGGTTCTTGGCTTCAGCTTTATTAAATTCATTTTCATTTCATCCTCTAAACTAATTATAACATTTTAGTTGATTAAAGGGGGAAATGCAAAAATGTATAGTAGCAAGTTCGATAAAATTAACCAGGTAAAAGAATGAATGCTTTTATTTGTTTCAGAATGAAATGGTAAAAAAGGGATAAAAATGAGATCTTAGCCGCAGATTATTACTCCCTTTAATTGAGATTATTCAGTGGCTTATATACAAAAGCAAGAAAGCCTGAACTACGTATTAATTAGATGATATACATGAATATGACGAGTGTTACATCCTAACAAGTATTCTTGTGGTTGACCGCAACTGGATCAATAGAAAACAAAAGATAATACATGAATCATCTTACACTGAAAACGTCGTGAAATAACGAATGAGTTTAGACCACAATTATAAAGTGATAAAGCTATGACAAATGTTCGTCAATACAAGATGAGCTCATTTTCATTTTAGCTATGAATTAATTGCAATACCATGAGATGAATATACATGAGATAAGAGCTCACGCCTTCCGCCATTTTGGATTTTTCTCCGCTCAATAGAGTTTGTACACGGTTCAAGGTGGTAACAGATATTTTTTTAGTTTTCAAATTGTATTCGGGGTTGAAGCAGGATAAAAAATTACTGGAAATTAAAAAAATTAAATATTTTCCCATGAGCTTTCAAGAGTACATAGTAATTCCTATTGATTGGTGTTACATTGAGATAAGATAAGAAAAAAAAGATTGTTTTTGTGCAGTGCAATTTTTTAAGCAGTTAGTAAAAGTCTCAGTCGAAAGTAACGGTATCAAATTTATTGCTGACTGCATTGGTAAGTTAAACATCCCATACACTAATAAATATATTAAGCAGAGATGGTAAATAATATAGGTGACAGTGGTCAGTAAATTACATAAATAAGTAGTTCTCGTTATTATCCAAGTTTCTTATCCAGGAAAGTCGATTATTATCAGGTATTTCAAAAACGAGAATTCACCTTAAGGCAAGGATGAGAAAAATATCAATTCAATTAATCATCACAGTTAATAAATAACTTTTCTCTTGAGTAATAAAAACAGCTAAAAATATATTGTTATGGGTTCAACATCAAGTTGATTAATTGATTGCGATTGATTTAATTGTATTGTATTTTTCATACTTTTTATCATGTTTCGTTTAAGTTGAGATCAAGTAGTTTCGTTTTTATTTACTTAAAAAATTATGGACCTAAACAAAAACGTTTTTAATGACGATTCCACGTTGGCTTAGTAAACTCAAGAGAATAATCTTAGATTCAGTTTCAATCAAAAAATCTTATTTCTGGCACAAATGCAATTTTACACTACTTGTGTCCACATCTAATACAAACACTAAAAAATTACTGCAAAAGGATAAAAAAATATGATGGGTTGTTTAACTGACAGTTCAGATCGACTGTTTTCACCAGCGCAAGAAAATGTCCAGGTAAGATTCAAATCTTCATGGTGATTTGCAACATTGTATATTGTTCATAAATTTATTTCAGTGACTAAGATTTTATTGGAATTCGTTGTTTTATATGTCTTACAGTTCGGGAAGCACACGAGGCTCAAGGACAAAAGGAAGTGAGTGGACATATGCACTGTATTTTACTCCCGACGCTGACAAGCCAGAAGGACCTCCCATTAGAATCGAGCAATCCAACTTGAAAAGCTATTTCTCTACAGTTGATGGCATAGACGACAAAGTACTGAAAGTCAAGGTCTACAAACAGAATCTCAACGCATGGATACCAAAGTGGTTCGGCTTATGGCATGAATTCACTGTGGTTAAGTCTACCAACTGGTGGTGGTCATTTGAAAAAAATGCTGACGGGTTGTGTGTGCAGAGATCCATAAAATTGGAATCAGTTCAGGACAAATATAGGGGCATCAAAAGGCCTGGCAGAGGGACCTTGAAGTGGTTCAAAAATAGAAATGGTTGTGATGGCGAAACGATTATTCACATGTTTAATACAATTTATGAGCAAAATGCTTTAGAGAAAGTTTACAACTTATTATTCGATAACTGTCAAAATTTTGCAATGGCAGTGTATCGCAATGGTATATACGTTAAAAGATATCTAAGAGAGTCAGAGGAAGAGAGAAGAAATAGAGAAGAGCAGCAGTGAATTTTTTAGAGTATTTTAATTCACATAAATTATGAAATGTAATACATAGCTATACTGTAATTCATTAATGCATTATCTGTGTTTCAGGGTAAACACTTGTTATTTTGTAACTTTGCCTTTTCGCTAGAATAATTCTAGTTTGCAGCAACAACACACTGGAGTAAGTCAAAAATCATTTATTGATTATGGAGTTGTTTAGCTTAATTCAAAATATTGCGTTAAGATTTCTGTAAAAAGGATGTATTGATGACCTATCAAAATTGACCATCTTGCTTACAAAGTTATTAGTAATTTTTCAAACAAATTTTGCATTTTAATTATATTCATATATTATGCAAGCTGTGACCCACAAATATATCAAAATTATGTTAGTTTATTTGACAAAATCATGCAGTTTCATTAATTTTTACAGAATTAATGCTGAAAAGTGGCATTTTGTCGTTTAAAGCAAGTCAATATTTACTACAAAGTTGATTGAGATAGTATACAAGACATACAAACATATTCCAACTTAGCCATAAAGTAGAATATTTTTTGGATAGGAATATCTCATTAATTTGTATCTTGAAAAAAAGAAAATACACATATTATGTGAAGTCGCGATTTTTAGTTAATATGCCAATTTATTCAGCTTCGTTCATTTTAATTAATGTTGCAATCTTAACTTGCTGTATTTAATAAAACATTTCTTCTGAAGGTTTGAATGTGAGACTTTGGTTCGCTTGATTATTTTTCGATGTAAGTAGCACAAAGCATAAAATTCTATTATCATACTGGGGAGATTCATTTTAAAATTTTCTAAGCGTAAAGAATCAGCTTTGCCGTGCTTTCAATCGCAACTGCGATCATCATCAAGAGAATAATTGATAAAACAAGAAATGTATATTTAATATGATGTGATAAATAATGTTAGCTAGAATTATATAACAATATTTGTTGTTGTTTTACATACATAATCATGTAGAAAGACCATAGATGAATAATTACGTTGTTTTTAGCACTAGATTGAAGTTTTGGAGAATTAATATGCAAATGAAAGAAAAGTGGAATTCATTTTTGTTTTCTGAGAGGTTTCATTAAAGCAGGTAAAGATGCATCCCAAATTGTTGAGATTTGTTATCCACGTGAGATGTTTATTCTGTCATTGGTAATTATGCAAAGTGTTCCTTGAATTTCCTATCATAATGTCTAGGTTAAAGTTCTATTTGGCTTGCAGATGTGAAATCAGTGATATGATTTGAGTTTTCGTCCACATATTTGAGCAATGCAGATTTATCATTTCTTGTTTTCATGTCTCTTTTGTGTTATTCCAATCTAACTTTGGTTTGGCTGCTAATAGTACCAAAAGTAAAGAGTATACCAAAACCCCAAGCACTTAAAATGTTACATAGAAGTATATTTAATGTCTTCAGGTTTGGTATCAATTGCATTTGTAAGTATACACACATCCAGAAATAATTTATACTTTAATATCTTCAGCAGTCATTGCTTGAAATGGAACGCAATTAAACAAAATTATGGAATAATTTCTGGATTCAAATGATTGGAGCATCAGAATATTTATAGGCCATTTTATGGAATGTTTCCTTTTTAGTAATAACGTCAGTATGTCCCAAAAATAGAAAAACAAAATTTGTTGTATTAAATGCCCAATGAGTCATCATCTTATCAAATCGCATAAATGTATTGTGATCCAGATTTAGTTAATTAAACAATGCTTACGATACTTCCAAATTGTTGCCTTTATCACTTAAGCAATACATAATTCATGTTTTGGGTTTGAAAGAGATATATAAAAGCAAGTCAATGTTTAACTATTTTCACCGATTGACACAATATCTGACCTGAAATGCCTGTTATCCGTTTTTTCTCAACAAATATCACACAATGTATATAAAGTTACCATAGTTAAAATACTCAAACTTCAGAGATTTCTTGGAAGTGAGGTGACGCATCATACTCTAAAAAGAAGCTGACTGAGTGAACTGGATAATCATCAAACATAATATGTTTGATGATTATCCAGCTAATAATAATAATAATATATTATATTCTGGGTTCAACCTTGGCAAACTTACCTCAGTTAAATATAAATGAAAACACCAAAATGCTCACCGAATTACTTAAACCATGTGTACTGTAAAATAGAATCAATATTGATTATTCATCCAACTTCAACTTTCCTGAACGATTTGATTTCTAAGCGTTATGGTGCATATTCAAATCGACTACTAATGGCTTTGATTATTCCTGCATGTGTGCTGCTCTTGCTCATCTCTTATTTATATTTCCATAATAATAACTGGAATAAGGAGATTTCAGGTACGAAACAAAAATCTTTGATCAAATAACTTCACACAAACAAATAAATATAATAATTTAATTTATTTTGATTTAAAACAGTGACATATACAGACGTTACGAATACGACAGAACAGATACCAACAGTCATTTTCACGGAAAGGACAAGCGCCCAAACCAAGTTCTTTCCATCACGTAAGCTTAGATGCTCCTTTTTTGCAATTATTATGTATCCTATCTTTTGCAATCAAATTTCATATTTGTTGGTTACATTTGAGATTTGATAACTGCGGTAATCGAAATGAAATCAGCATGTAAACTTGCATTATCTTTCAAGCAACAACACTGCCACCCGCAATAGACCCTTTGGAACTTGTCATTTTATTGGATCGTTCATCACAAATCGTATTGAATGAAATTGATTGAAGGGGATCTCCTTACGATACCTTTCAATCTTGGGAAGAAGTTGCTACAGAAATGAAAATTAATTATAGTATTGTGAATATGCATGAATCCTTTGAGTCTATTGGTAAGAAATTTGAGATGTTTCTGACGAACAATGAACCTTTTCCAGATTATGTTTACTGATTATATGAGTATTTACTTCACCTTTAAGGCCATTAAAACAAGTCTTTTATTTCTTGTGATTCATACCAAACAATTTTGTATTTTTTACATGTACCACTTCCATTGTAATTTAGAATAGAGAAAATCTTTAATAAACTGATCTTTATCTGATTTAGGTAGTGTTTATTCGCATGTGCAAAATATACAAAAGTTTTCATTAGCAATTCGCTCGATTTGATATGAGATTAGGTGCTCTGCATTTGTTAGCTAAGCAAAAAATCATTTCTTATTTGTACTGGTAATAAAACGTTTTTGTTAGTTTCGATC
>JAQIXW010004914.1:0-11010 GCA_034700685.1 Willowsia buskii | reverse complement strand
AAATCATTGTAGGGAGGAAAATTACTGTTTTAGTTATTGCAGTTTATTTATTTAAATTGCTCTCTGCGTATTTAATAACATTTGGACCTCACCAACTCATAAGTTGGCTCCCGCTCACGCAGAAATACACCCCAAGCCAAATGAATAAAAAAATTGAGCACAATCTCCCAGCTCACGCAGAAGTTACCCCCCAGCTCAGAAAATCCAGAAGTTGTCCCCCAAGCCCCCAGTCCAGACATAAATAGCTCCAATAACAGCAGACCGTACAGAGTTTTGCCGAAAGGCACAAGCTTGCTGAAGGATTTGTGCAATATTTAGCGCTACGATATTAAAGATAACTGAGTAGCTTAAATAGAGCAAAAGTGTGCTGCTTTACAAATATTAACTAACAAGTATATTTTTTGCATAATTTTAACAAATTTAAATTCAAGTAAACGAAAGTTCCAAGAATTAAATTCGAAGTGTATGGATTGTAATGTATGTCAAAAATCTATCTTAATTCCCCACAAATTTTAATATAGTCACAAGTTTAATGATATATATCACTGGCGAGAGGTGGGCAAAAGAGTTAAAGTAGTTTAAAACTAGGATAATAATTAAGAGTAAAAAATAAAAATTCTCTGAAAATTTCTAGAACTTTAAGCTATAATAGATAATAGTTTTGGCCGGTTAAAGTAGCATTAAAAATATTTCCTGGTGCCACTTCAATGACTTAACTCATACGGAATTTCCGCGATGCGTGATTATAAGGAAACAATAGAAATTGCGCATTGCTATACTATAAATATGAACTGCTGCTACCAAAAAATTCATCGATCGTCCAAAATGTCTCGTTGGCAACGTAAATTTTTCTTAAATTTAGCTAGCAGTATAACATGTTTACGCATTTATTATAAATGTATATTTAGGTGGTAACAAATTAAGCTTACTCCCTTTTTAATGTAATTAACTGGCAGCACAACATGTTCACACATTTAGTTTTAGTGAATATTTTTTGGCTACAAATTTTATTTGTTTAACTTAAATGACTGTTTCTTTTGACAGTAATTTGAATTGTTTGAGAAAGCCGGTATCGTTGCACAAACTTTTTATTTGTGATCTGTATTTGCATATAAAATCAAAATCAAGTGTGACTTTACATGAACGTAATTAACATTTTAATGAGGCAGTCATCAGCATTCATAAAATATTTTGACATTCAATATATATTGTGCATAAGGTATTTTGACTGTCATTTGTTATTAAATTAATGTACGATTTCGTTACAAGAAATTCCCCAAATGCAAATTTCGTTCCGGTTAACAATGCTAATCGGCCTGCTAGTGGAGCTCAAAAAAAATCCCGTGCTAAAAGAGCTTTGAGCCCCAGTTTGTAATATTTACTAAATTCAATTGTTCGCCTAATAAAAGTTTTAATATTTTAACAAGTTCCCTGCTAACAACATAAAAAAATATTAATTGGCAATAGGATACTCCCATTAATTTTGAGTTTAATTTTGACTGCGACATAAAAAAGGCTGTTTAACCTAGTTTAATGGAAAAGGCTGCTACTACGGGTTCAATCCTGTGTTGAGCTAGCTACAGAATATACCAGAATTGAACAGTTTTAATAATTGTTTGATAAATTGAATCATGCGTAGCTTGAGAAAACAGAACTTTTACTGTGAGCTTCAAAGACCACTCAAAACTACAGTTGGCAACATATATTGTTGTTTGTTCTTCATACATTTCAAAGCAATTAAATTTAGTTTGTCACCGGACTTGTTTTGTACATTTTCCTCCAAAATTTAGTTATACGCCGGCGTGTGACATCGCATGCTTTGAAAGATCTCCAAGCCTATACAAGTATTGACCATGTGACAAATTCATCTCCACGCGGAAATTGAAATGTACATTTTTAATAAAAATAGGGTAACTCAGCCACTTCTAGTAACCGTCCACGTGTCAACTTCGTTTTACATTTTGTTTAAAATATTATTAGTTGGTCACATAACTTGTTTATAAATTTTGTCTTAAAATATATTTAGTTAGTCACATAACATGTTTTTACAAAGTTAAAAATATATAGGATGCCCCATTACGTAGCGTACTTTAGACATTTTTAAAGCCTATACACATTATGGATCAGGTGACAAATTTATCTCCAGGCGGAAATCGGAATGTATTTTTAGGAAATAAAGGGGAATACGCCACTGCGTTCCAATAACTATCCACGTGCCAGTGGAGCAACACACTTAACCGGGTTTGAAATAGTGCTGGCTGTTTGGAATGCGGTTGCAGACTTGGGTAATCACTCTAATCTTCCCATGTGATTAGGGTTTGTGATTAAATAAAGTTTTTGTTATAAATAGTTATTGGGGTATAATATCAATCCAAATCACTAGTGATTACGTAAATAAATTGTATACGATATACAATTTGGATTGGGATTAACTTATTGCTTCTTTATAGAATATTTTCTTTGGGAGTGCAACGTAGAAACAAACAAATACAATGTATAAACTATATACCACAGCTTATTTTTAAGCGTTTTGCAGATAGGGACAACGTATGAAAATTAAATTTCTGGAAAGATAATTTTAAAAGCGTATCGTCATCCTAGCTTTATTGGCCTCATTGTCATATTTCCCTAACCGAATATTAGTGATTAAGCAGTGGTAAAAGTTTATTTGTTTCTTAATTAGCGATTGTGATATAATGTGAATTTTTTTGGATTTTAAATTTAATCCCAGCTCACAGATTAGTGATTTTGATTCGAAATTACGCAAGCCTGATGCCATTGTTCTATTATACTCTTGCTAACAGCCTAAAAGCTTGGGTGTGGCAGAAAAAAAGAATGTGGAAAGAAAATAATCAACGTTTGAGCACGGTTTGATAAAACAAACTTAGGTTATATTGTTGGTCAGATAGTTAAAGAATTTTATTGGTATTATTAAAATTTAACTAATAATATATAAATTCATTGATCATTCTAATTCTTTGTTCTGATTCTGTCTTGATAGTGTTTTTAAACAATACTAGTTTAGTGATAGCTTATTTCTTACTTTTAGCGTGTCAGTTCTAATTATATTTATATGCATATATATTTTTCGATTCGAAACAAAGCTTTTATTTGCGTACTAAGACTACTAAGTTTGTTTTAAACAAATATAGCTGTGACAACTTGGAACTTGGCTGGGAAGTTACTAGTTATTAGATTTTAAAATATAGATTAAGATTTATGTATTCTCTCTCAAAACACTTACATAATTTTAAAACCACGTCAATTTTTAAAGGTTCACTTTAGTTTATTTTAATCTCTAAGGCTCTAAAATGTGTGTAAAGTATACAATGATCCGTTTAGGTATATTTATAAGTTGTATTGCTAGTTCAACTTGTGTTATAGACTTGGAAACAATGTTGAAACAAGTCGATTCAACACTTTCGCCAACTTATATTTTTCATGGACTAGAAAAAATTAATGAGCAAATTTTTTACCCACGCGTTTTACAAAATGCACAATTTACTTTCAATCAATCCTACGGAATTCAATCTCATTTGTTTATGAATAAATACACAACTAAGACGACGCCAGTGATTGTTGTACCAGTCGACATTATATGTAGCTCATATGAAGCTCTTGTTGCAAGATACTCAGTACGCAGTGCCACAAAAACCTTGCTGAATAGTCCGGATACATTAGTGCTAATGCTAGCAAAAAGTTTGAATGTAAATACAACAGAAAATTTACAGACAGAATCTGGAACTCGGATGTGTCTGCAGGAAAAGCTACACCCTATGGACAAAACGGTAGACAGTTATTTCAGAAACACTCCTGCTTTAAAACTATTTGCTGAATTTGACCCTATGCCCAGATTTCATATTTACTGCAACCGTTTCTGCAAAAACGAAGTAATTAAGACATTCACCGAATTTAAAAACATATTTGCAGTTTCCACAAGTGTTAGAAATTTCCATAAATATCTGTTTTGGTCAGGCAACAACGTAGTGATACCGGCTAGTATACGTTATCGCCCTAAAAGGAACACAGTGACTGGGACGTTCCTGTGTGATGATATCTACAAAGAAAGACGTTATTACCTTCTCAAAGAAGCAGTGTACTGTTGGGCCACTCGAATGCAGGCAGTTGAACTGAGCAAAGTACACAACATTTCATTCTCCAGCTACGGTTTCGAACCTAATTTCATTTATGAGGAGGACGCAGATTTAGAATGGGCAAACGACTATATGTCTACTCTGTTTTTGCATTACGTGTTAGGATACGGGTGGTACTACTGTGTTTACACGAATGGTAACAACCCGAGAAGCACATTTGACTTTAATGTCTGGTTAGCACCTTTTACGAGGTCAAGTGGGATGATGTTGGCAATTTTCTGGACTACCTGTGCAGCTCTAAAAAATTTGATGGGCTGTAAAGCTAATGTGAGAGCGTTTTTGCAGACATATTTTGTTCTGAAATTAAACAAAAGGAGTAGGACAATTTTACTTAGTTTTGCTACTGGGGCTACGTATTTCCTCCACTTTTACAGATCAAATATAACTGGCATGGTTACTGTAAAAGAGGAATTTAGACCATTTTTAACATTTAAAGAACTTTTAGCAAGTGGATTTACGGATCAGATTTGGCAGCCTTGCGGCTATTACTCAGTTACATATTTCTGTAAAACGGAAAATGAAATAAAAAGAAGAATTTCATTAACGGAATGGGTCCCCCTGAAGGCAATTTGGAATGAAGATAACAGATGGGCAAATTGGTTATTACAACAATTTAGAGCATCAGCTAAAGAGTATAATATCGAATGCCATTATGTTATAGAAGTAGTGGGGAAAAAGCCGTACTACTATGAGATACATACAGTAAACAGACACTGGATGATTGAAACTAGTGAGCGTTTACGGGAGTCAGGACTACTTGTCTGGTGGGATGACATAATGTCATATGCTGAAGCAAATCTGTATCGTGAGTCATTCATCGATACAGAAAAAAATGTCAGATTTCCTGATTTGATCAACTTGAGAAAGATTTTTTTGTTGATGATAATTTGGATTTTAATTTTATTTATGGCTACATTTGCTTGTATAGTAGAAATGATCGTAAGTAAGAAATATACCATAATAGCATGGTGGTTAAAATTAAGGAAAATTGTTTTAGGAATTATAATATTTGGAATGAAGTTACTCTCTGCGTATATCGTAAGAGCTAGCCAACGAACATACAAAAGGTATACGCCATCTATTCCAAATTTAGCCCTCAGATTACTTAATCAACAAGTTATCCCCCGGCCTACAAAATCTAGAAGTTGGCCATCAAGCCCCCAGTCCAAAAAGAAATGGACTCCGAAGCCATGGGTCACACATAATTACCACACAGTTTATCAGTCCGCGCAGAATTTGTCCCCATGAGCAGATAAAATACAGACTGATGATAAGTCTGAATTTTATTTAAATTGTGGCAACAGTTTCCAGTATTTTAGAAGTGATTACCCATAAAAAATTGCTTTAGTTACAGTATTTATCCTGCTTGATCTCTGTTGTGTCTGTGTGTGTACGCTAGGCATTAAATGTATGCGATTTGTGTGATGACTAATTTTACGCTTTGAGCGGAAGATTATTCAAAGACTTTAAATATTTCTCATAAATAATATTTGTAAAGGGTGCTAAGTATCCATTTAAATATCACCCGTTTGACCCAGAATAAATGCCAAAATATACCACAACTAACGGCAGCTCAGAGAAAAATGAAACCATTTTTTATTTATCAACTTTTGTTAACGGAATCTGAATAGCAATATCTAATTTTTAATCCATTGGATACTCAAAATTATATTAGAGTTTTATTTCGAATGTGGCAATGGCAATACCGGTGTACATTGTAGAAATGATTGTAAAGCAGAAGAATGCTATAGGTGTTTTGCATAATTTGTAAAAAAAAAGTGATAAATGCTTTCTGTCTAAACAATTCATTCTTAAGTTTTTTATTCGAAGTGTAGGATTTTGTGTTCTATGAGATTTAATATGAATCATATGAAGTGCTTGGTTCATGTAAATTTGTGTAAGTTTCATGTTCGGTCCTTTTTGTACAATGCTAGATTTTATGCACGTAAGGTTTACTTGAGTTTATTCCTCTCTCCAAATGAAGGTTAAAATAGAAGTAATATATGGAGGAGGATTCGCGTAAAACATTGCCAATTTTCCCTACCCTGTGTTCGGCAAAGTTAAGATATGTGTAGTGAACAAACCTGGAACATATCACCTTAAATTTATTATCAGCATTAACAGGAACCGCAGAAATCTTGCATATTTCTTAAGATCTGATCACTCAATTCTTTTCATTTACCAGATAACTTGTAAATTCATTAATCAATATTTTCGTTATATATGCATACTTGGAAACAATATTTTTGCATAATATACTTAGCTGGCAGCATAACTTGTTGACAATTTTTTATATATATCATTTAGCTGGCAAAACCACTTTTTTACAACTTTTTCTTAAAATAAATATAGCTGGCAACATAACATGTTGACAATTTAAAAAATATATATTTAGCTGGCAGCCTGACTTGTTGATAATTTTCACTCAAAATATATTTAGCTGGTAGCGTAACTTGTTGACAATTTTCTCTCAAAATAAATTAAGCTGGAAGCATAACTTGCTTACTTCTTTTTCTTAAAATAAATATAGCTGGCGACATAACTTGTTGACAATTTTTTCTCAAAATAAATATAGCTGGCGACATAACTTGTTGACAATTTTTTCTCAAAATATATTTAGCAGGCATCATAACTTGTTGACAATCTTTTCTTATATATCATGTAGCTGGCAACAAAACGTGCTTTAACATTAGCAACAACTAGCGGGCATTAACATAACACACTTACACAGACCACTGCTTGCTGTGGTAAGGCTGCTGCTCAAAACAGGGCCAACACTCTGTAGACCACTGACTACCATATCGAGTTGAAACAATCATGGCACATTGTTGACTTAACTCTCCAAACAATCAAATTTTCTTCACAAATGGTAAAAATAACTGCATTTGCATAGTATTGATTATATGTTCATAAAGATTGTGTATAATTGCAAGCTTTCCCTGATGCGGGTGTCGGATTATCTCGGTGTGCTGGTGCTGACGATATTTACGACGAAGACGATTGGACAAAAATTGTGTACAAAAACCATATAACTGCCTGCAAAAACTGGTTTCCCTTTAGCGAGTCAATTATTTACGAGTTACTCAACGGTTCACTGGGTAGTGCCTTAGTTCTGTTGCTACGTTACGGAAAAACATACAGGATTAGAGCAAGGAGCGGATTAAACTGAGGGAGAGGGGTGCTCACGTAGACTTACGAAATGAAATCTACGACTAAAATAGGTTAAGCACAAGCCTCCGGTGTGGAAGCTAATTTTTGCTAATGATCGACTGTTGATGTCTTCGTATCCACTATACACACACCCGTGCTCAATATTGTGTTAAAAATCGTCAAAGACTCAAATTTTAATAAATGTGAAGTGAAATTGAAAATTTTTCCTGGGGTTGCAACGTGATATGGTTGCACGAGGTCGACAGCTTGTATAAGCCAATCCTATAGAGCGTAACTGTGACTAGAAGCCTCTCCGCTGTGCTTACATCTTGTTTTTAAATATCCCTACCTGGAGCACAAGTTGTTTACAATTTTTTCTTAAAATATATTCAGCTGGAACATAACTTGTTTACACATTAAAAAAGCATATATTTGGCTCACAGCATAACGCGTCTAGACAATTTTTCTTATGTGGCATTTAGTGTGGAACACAACTTGTTTACAATATTTCTTAAAATACATTAAGCTGATACATAACCTGCTTACTCATTTTTTCTTTTGATAAAACACTCATGCTCGTGCTTACAATATAATAGTGTGCTATTTAAAAAATAGCCAATTGTTTTCGCTATTTATTTAGAATTTATAGCTATCACGTAACTAGTGGACGGCATATTTAAAATATATATTTTTTATTTCGACTGTCGCTTCAGAAATACCTTTTTACTAAACATTCCACTTCTCATTGTCCCAGTTTTTTAAAAACTATCGTTATTTTTAACGTTTGAACTTCCAAAGACGTAAAATGTGTGCAAAACATATTTTTCTGCAGTTAGGTGTAGTCCTTAGTTGTATTGTAAGTTCAGCTTTTCTTGTGGACTTGGAATCAATTATGAAACAGGTCGACTCGACACTTTCCGCTACCTACATTCTTCATGGTTTGGAGACACTTACAGACCAAATTTCCTACCCACTCATCTTACAACGTACACAGCTCACATTAAATCAATCCTGTGGAATCACATATCTTCAGTTTATGTATAAATACACAACTCAAACGACACCAGTGATTATTGTACCAGTCGATATTGTATGCAGCTTATACGAGTCCTACCTTACTAAACACGCGAGCCACGGTCCCACAAAAACGCTGCTGAATAGTCCGGATACAGTAGTAGTAATGATTGTTGCTAATTATGATGTGAATGGAAATGAGCAATCACGTATGGAATTGGGAATTCAACGGTGTTTACAAAAGCAACTATACTCATACGAAACACAGAAGAAAACAACTGATTTCTTCAGAAACAGCCCTGCTTTAAAATTCCTTGTTGAGCTTAAGACACAGCCCAGATTTCACATTTACTGCAACCATTTCTGCAAAAGCGTGATACTCAAGTTATACAGCGATTTTAAAGAAATCCTAGCAGATACTCCAAGTGTTAGAAATTTCCATAAGAACTTGTTTTGGTCTGGTAACAACCTATTAATACCTGCGAGAATTTTGGACTCACCCTACCTCATGAAAGAAAACAGCAAATCCAAACAGTTTTTGTGCGATTTTATCTACAAATCCAGACGTTATGATCTTCTAAAAAAAGCGGATTATTGTTGGTCCGCTCAAATGCAGGCAGTTGAGCTAAGCAAATTACACAACATTTCGTATTCCGATTTTTATTACCAATCAAATTACCTTTTGCCGAGGACAAACTATGTCGGATTTGCAAAGCTGCATATTTCCACTTTGTCCTTGCATATGTTGTCAGGAGCTGTCTGGTACTATTGCGTTTACAGCAACGGTTATAACCCTGAAGGCTCAGTTGACTATCAAGTTTGGGTAGTGCCGTTTACAGGGTCAATGTGGACATTGCTTGCAATTTGCTGGGCTACTTGTGCGGCTTTAGTAACTCTGATAAACGGACAGGTAAACCTGAAGGCATTCTTCAGCTCATATTTTCTTGAGACGCCAAATCCAAAGGAGAACTTGAAAATTTATTTCGTACTGGTTGTTGGGGCTGCAGTTTTATTTTTCTTGTACGGTTCAAGCATAACTGGCATAGTTACTGTGAAAGATAAGATGAAACCGTTTGAAACAATTAAAGAGTTTTCGGTGAACGGATTTACTCTCGGACCGTGGCGCCCCTGCTCATCAGATAATGTATCAGAAATGTGTGGACAAGGACCCAGAATTAATTTAACAGACTGGGTAGCCAAAAAATCGTCTTGGGATAAATATAGTACATGGAAGAATTGGTATTTACCAATATATAGAAGAGAAGCTAGAAAATATAATATTGAATGCTTTTACGTCCTAGAAGAAGTTGACGACAACGTAATATTCCTTCATATACATACGGTAAACCGACACTGGATGATTCAAACAAGCGAGCGTTTACGGGAATCAGGATTGTTGTATTGGTGGAATAACATAGCTGAATATGCTACAGCAAATCAAAAACGTGAAACATACATCGATACTGAGGAAAATATCAGAGTTCCTGATTTGATCAACCTTAAAAGGACTTTATCTTTGGTTGTTGGTTGGAGTTTAGTTTTGACTCTGGCAGCTTTGGTCTTCATTGTAGAAATAATTGTGGGGGAGAAGATTTCTGCTTTAGTCATTGCACTTTATTTATTTAAATTGTTCTCTTTGTATTTAATAAAAAGTGGACCCCACCAGCTCATAAGTTGGCCAAGCCTCAAAGAAAAATACACCCTAGGCATAAAAAATTCAGAAATTGTATCCCACCCCTCAACAAGCACACAAGATATTCTCCAGCCCCGAAAATCCAGAAGCTGTCCTTCAAGTCCTCAGTTCAGGCGATTGTAGCGCCGCCAAAAACTTCATTGTAATTTGTAATGTTATTACATGTTAAATTTTACTAACTACAATATTCAATAAACTTGGTTTCACAAATATCACTATCAATGGGCTATCCCATCAGTAACCTGTAAATGAGAAAAAGTCGATTTCGAAAATGTAATTTTTTGTATGCTCAACAGAAAGAGCATGTTTGAAAACATAAAGTTCGACTTTTTACGAAATTCGAATATCAATGTATTTTAAATGGGAATGGGCCAAAGAGGAGAAGTGCCTTTCACCGTGCGAGCTGTAGTGTCCACATTTTTTGACGTAATAATCTCAAAGTGGACACAAAAGATTTGCAATTAAATTATCTAGATAGGTTTTTAAGGGATTTACAAACTTTGATTATTCAAAGAAGTTACAGCCTGTTGACTATGATGAACGGATTTCTCAACCATATCCATTCTAGCTAAAAAAATGGCCAAAATAAAATAAAATTTATAACTTATTTGAATAATAAAAATTGGTAAATCCCTTAAAAACCTATCTAGATAATTTAATTGCAAATCTTTTGTGTCCACTTTGAGATTATTACGTCAAAAAATGTGGACACTACAGCTCGCACGGTGAAAGGCACTTCTCCTCTTTGGCCCATTCCCATTTAAAATACATTGATATTCGAATTTCGTAAAAAGTCGAACTTTATGTTTTCAAACATGCTCTTTCTGTTGAGCATACCAAAAATTACATTTTCGAAATCGAATTTTTCTCATTTACAGGTTACTGATGGGATAGCCCAAATACATTAAATAAGCCAATAAACTAGAGTGATGTAAAGCGGAGTGCATGGATGCCATTTTATGAAAAACGATTGTATTTTCTCAAGCTTTCGGTTTTAAT
>JAQIXW010004913.1:0-11011 GCA_034700685.1 Willowsia buskii | reverse complement strand
TTATAAGTAACAGAGTCTAGACAGGGAGTCTCGTCACCTTTAATTGTGTAACCAATCATGAACCAACTACAATACAACGCAATTTTACAACTTTTAGGCTTAAAATCATAAATATGTATTCATAAAAGTATTTATTGTGTTTGGCTGAACGTAAAATCCAATTTTGGAGATGTGCGCTTGGCCAGAAGAATCCAGTAAGAACCGTATAGAACCAAAACTAGTTAAAGGATGTAGTACTATTAAATATATTATATACTGCCTGTAAACTAATTTTATCGTCTTTTGATTTAATTGAAATACAATATAATCGATATGATATAATCATTTAAAAATTTACGACTCCTTATTGAACCTGCCCATATGCTTGCCGACGCAGTAAATTAATGTGCTCTGCAAGATTACTTGCCTTAAATCAACGAAACTATAATATGTTATTAAAACTGCGCCGCAATCTTTATGTTGTTATAATGTAGGATGACTTTTTACATGTGCTTATCCTTCTTTATGTCATCTTGGGGAAGTAATAGAGTTTTGTATTTATTGATAATATAAACATTGACGATAATCCCAAAATACAGTAGTATGACCCTATCATGGCATAGTATCTTGGTTTGGCTTATCTTTCTGTAGTATAAGTGCAAACTGTAAAGTACATTTTCTTTATAAGCACCAAGAGCTTTAATAAGTCGAAGGCAGAATCAGAAAGCGTATCGGTTCATATATAAAAGTCTCTGAACCGGCAGAGCGCCTACATCATTCATCGACAACGCAAGATCGCACGAACTGTTCTTGCCGTTATTTTTACAGTCAAAATTTTACATGGACTTACTGTTCACGAAGTTTCTCAAAGTTTACGATTTTATAAAAAAAACCAAAATTTAGCAAAATTTATTTCCACAAGTGAAATAAAAGTTTATTTTTGTCTCGAATCAGGGGGAATTTTTGTAACAAAATTTAAAAGCGTTCGTTATAAGTTAGTATAAATTTGAAAGCTCCAAGTCAAATACCAAATCAAATATGTTCTCCGCATCCAATTTGAGACTAAGTGGTAGGGTCTGGAGACTTCAAAGAGAAGTTCAATCTCCTGTTCGAAAAATGGAGAGCCTTGCCTATTCTAGCACTACAGGGCAACTGTCGTTCAGTACCGCTTTAAACACCAGGTATGGCATTCTGAAAACGAATGTTCACTTTCTATTGATCATTTAATGTTTAGTGGTTGGATTATGCATTAATTTTATAATTTTATATTTATTCACATCTTGGTTATATGTAATATAAGTGAATCTTAGTTTGTAATTAGCAATATAAACGTAATTAAGTTGTAGTAATGCATTCGCATTACTTCCATTTTCCTACTCAGTGGTAACTTTAAAACATGTTTCTTAATATCAGGGTCCCCAATTCCCACAAGAAGGATGTTCTGGATTTTAAGTATCAAGAGGCATCAGCGCCAACATGGAAGCATTCGTAAAATTAAAGTGACTGGAAATCGATTAGTTTCATGAGTGCTTCTAGTGTGCAAGTATTGTTACCTTAATAGTAGTTGATAACTGATTTTATGTATTTTTTATATCTATAATGTATATTAATGTAATAGATTTTTCATTTCTCGATGTACGACTTAGCGGCAAAAGCAGCGCTGTGCGCAAACATGCTGCTTGTAATAACAATTGATTGACACAATTGATTTGTGTATCGTATTATACGTTTATTTCAATTTCAATAAAACTTTTGAATGATAATCTCGGTATCGACGTATTCATGCATATTGCATACATTCATCAAAATTGCTAAGTAGAGTTTCATCATGTGAATGGATTTAGCTGTTTTTGAAATTTTATATTATGATTGATCAATTTTGTTGCATTTATACAAGCATTATATTACAAATTGCTAATTGCTATTGGCACATGTTGCACTGAATGCTGACGTTATATAAATAATGATTATAATTGCTGCTTAAAAGTATCTTTTTAAATCCAAAATCCAAAACTTTACTAAATACCAAATGTGGATATTGTACAAAGATGTATAAATAGGTTCGCCCCCAGCGTATTCAAACACACATGGGCTCAATATAAATAAAAGTACAAAGAAAATGAACAGAAGTTGGCATCCCAAGAATACAGTTGGTTTGATGTTATGAGCTTTTACGAAAGGTGACATCTTATTAGAGCGTAAAAATCCAAGGTCAGGGTTTACTTGTAAACAAAAGCATAAAAGAATTAGAGTTAACATGTTGCTTATATGGTTGGCTGCCAAAATTTAGAGACTATGAAGTACGCGAAAAATGACATTTCTTTTTTACTTTTGTTTTCCTGTTTTTCTTTAAAAACTAGTCTAGCTTGGTGTTCCGACTATTGTTTTCATTTACCTTAGAATTTTTGAACTTGCATGAACATAATATGTACATAAAAATGCCTAGGTATGTTATTTCACGAAAAACTTGGAATCAAAAGAGTCATTCAGGTACGACATGTTGTATTTTTAGGCACAAGAATAGCAAACAAAAGGCTCGGTTGACATGTACGAATTGATGCATGCACATTGCTTTCATTTTGCGTAAACGTTATTGGACGTGTTTTCCCCTTTCTATGTATTTATTTCATATACTAGTAAGGGCAAGAAATACTGTCACTAATTTTACTAATTATTATATTATCTGTGTTTTAGTAATTACTAATTAGCTATTATTTATGATGGATTTAGCTAATGACTCAAAGAAGATTCCCAGCCTTTAGTCGTTTCACATACATATATTACATCCCAAAAGTAGCTATAATACCTAAATTGAAGTAGGGCTTGAAAGATTTTTGTTGAAATAATGTACCAACTTGTTTCCCTTCCTTTGAGTGCATAGCGTAGTGCAAAAATAGTCGCTGACAAAATGGGTTCAGTTGGTAGAAAAACTCTTGCTGCTCGTTATTTTGCTAGAGCAAAAGAACGCCGTATCTTATCCCTCTCCCACTTTAATGCGCAATGGCTAGAATTTATTTATTTAATCGGCTGTCATCCCATCGTTGTTACTCGAAAACATGCAGTGAACGTTCCCGGCGTAAACTTTCATTTTGAATTTCGATTCTTCTCTTGGGTTACCTTATATACCACTACATGCACAACCCTTACAATAATATACTTTCTTCATTGGTTTATCGGACTGCATTACGCTGGTGGAGTGCAAAGCATTTTAAATGAACGTTATAGGTAAAAAGCATTGACCATCTATGTGGAATTAACTATGAATGAGGGTAAAAACAAATGAATCGACTCGATTTGTGTGCCTTTTAGCATTCTTCTAACATCCCGAAGGAAAGAGCAGATCAGTATAATTTGGAGCAACGAGACAACGGACGAAGACCCCTCACATCCTCCATCTGCACACATCGATACTCTGGCAAAACTTTGCTTAGAGGGAGTCAGTAAATTTGTCCCGTTGTCTGGAATAGGTTACATGCTTTCAGGTTTTTTCTCCACACCGAACTTCATGAAGTTCCTAAATGGGGCTAATGACGTAGAAAACCGTGTTAGACAATTGTTCCCTGAAGTCGTTGATATATCTCTCGCTCATCTTCATATGTATAGAAGAAGAATCATATCCAGCAATTGCATTATATTTATATTTTTCACATTATTTCAAGCCCCAACGATAACTTCCGTAATTCGTCATTATTCAACGGACCTGTTGGACTCAAAACTCTTTTTGCTTCTCCTGATGATTAGCTTCATCGCATTTCATGGAATATTTGATGACACAAAAAGTCTTACTGTTTTGAAAATTGTGGAGGAATACTTTCAACAGGCAAATGCAAAACAAAAATGCTTAAAATTGCATGATGTTTTTACTTTAAGTTAGTTGTTAAGATGCATAGGTATTATGTACATATATTCGTAGATAATCGACGGAGTGAACAATTACCGTTTGAAGAAGTCTGGAAAAACTTGTTTCGAGGACGTTCAGAAGTGGCGTTCATTGGTGCATTTGGTTCGAAAGCAGGCAAAACTTGGAGTTCTTGCATTTCAAGGAAGCACTGTTTTCTATTTGATAGGAGTACATCTTGTTTTGACAACATCAATATATCTCATATATTGCGTTATAAACAAGTATCTGCCAGAATATGTTGGTGGTTATGCTTTTGGATCGTTAGTATATTGTTCAGTAATGTTTGTGCGGCTTTACTTGAAAGCTGCTTTGGCTGAGAGCATAACAAAAAAGGTGGTGATACACATCTTCAACATTTTTTGTCAAATCCGTTGAGTCGCTCAAGCAAGCATTTTATAATTCAATCCTAGGAAAACGAACTAGCTGAAACGCTTCGTTTATTTGGGGAATGCTCTGCAAACACTAATGTTGCCACTGCTGGAATAGAAACGGGTGTGCAACTTGAGGTACGTATTACAGTGGATATTTTTTTACTGTAAATACATTCAAATATTGAATTTTTTGCATAAAATGAAATATGCAAAGTTATTTGGCATGAGCTACAGTTTTCAAAAGATTTTTTAGGTAAGCTTTATTACAGATTCGATTGTTTCGAAACCAACAAGGTGCGAATTAAGTAGATGCATCACCCTGAAAGTTGCATTATTAATGGGGGTAATGGGAAAATAATGAAAGCAAATTTCATGACTGTTTTTTTTCTTTGTTCTCGACTACTTCAGGAAAGCATTATTTATTTTATAACCCGTAGGTTTTCCGGAACGTGTCGACCTACGCAGTTGCTCTGATTCAACTTGATACTGTGCAAAGGAGTCTATCAAGCAATGGAACAATAACCATTTGAATTTAAGCTTTCAGTCACAGAACATTCAATTAGTGACAACCGTAATCTTATTATCTTATTCAACTTCCTATTTCGTGTCATGAACTGTCTGCTATACATGCGAGAATATTTTATTTCAAAATATGGATCTAGAACTGCTGTTTTAAAATTACAATTTGCCGAGTTCATGCACGTCATGCAGAACAAGAAGAATCAACAACAATGACGTAACGCACATGAATCCTCAATATTTACGATTTTTTCGGCCTTATGTAATAATAAAGTTCTGGCAGACGAGCAGAGTTCCATGATTCCTTTGGAATGCGTTATGCGTTACGCAACCATCAACCATTGATTTGCATCATTGCACCTTTCAACCTTTGTTAGCATTAGCATTGTTATTACTCGCTTCATTCTATTACCTAAGCCTATTGTGGATCTTCTGTAAGGTAGCAGAGGTTTTACTGGATATAAAGCGATTCACACCAATATAATATGTACATACATGCCTATACACATAATACCTATATGCATTTTTACAGTTTGGTTGACTTGAAATTCTAAAAAATCAAATCTCATAATGAACCTACACCTTTCCTGCATTTTACATACGTATGACGTGAACATAATATATTACACACTGGACTAGACTTGAAAAACTGGCAGTGAAGTTTGCTGCGACTATTACAGGGGAAGCGTAGCAAACCCTTCGGGCAAAATAATTGACGGTGGTGAATGTTCTTTGCAGCGTAGAGATCGCAATGGGATGAAACAAGAGATAAATGGTCACGCCAGAAGTGCAATGCCATGCATGTATACAGCGTTGTTATTACGATGGTTTACTTTACTTATATATTCTCCGTGAATTTCAAGACACGGTCTCACAATAAATGAAGACGACGCAAACAAGCGAGGGTTAATATTCTCAAGGTTTCATCTCGTCCACAGATTCACCCAACCATCCCCCTCTCTGCTGGCATGTGAAATTGTTTACCACTGCTCCATGCAATTAGATTCTCTTTTAAAAATTCAACAAACCCCATGCACACATTTACATTTGCTGGCTAACACAATAGCTGTGTAGACCAGATTCAGTGTAGCCATGTATGTTATATATTTGCAAGATAGTCTATAATAGCAATATTCGCGTATCATATGAACATTTCAGGATCCAGAAAGGCAAAATAAGTAGCAATGAATTTTTTGGCCATATATAAAACCAGTAACCAGCTACAACTGCTTAAAAACATACATCAACATCTGCATCCATACATACTTTTATTGCTCAAAGCCAAACTTGGCAGGACAGTAAGTTCCACAACCAGTGACTTTTATGTGGTAGCATTATTTTTATGATGACAGTAAAGCGAAATCTCGACGAAACGCAGATACGGATACAAGTGCAAAAAGAGTTATCTGTGTAACATCTCCAAAACGGCAAATAATAACATGTCTCAAGTCTCAACTTCATCTGCGATACACAATACAGATCACATCCAAAAAACTGCTTGTTGACTTGCATTCACGCATATAATGCGTAAGTGGATCATGAGCTTTAAATAAAGTTATTTATCAAAGTGTGGTCATTTAAAGCCCAAAGTATAACTATATGTCCATGTGCTTCTCACTACTTACTTTTACATTAAGAGAAAACATTCTCAGAAGACTGCATACGAATCATACATCGCAGATAATTGCTCAAAGACACTCCGACCGTGTAACAGAGAAATGGTATGATGTACAAGTGAATGAAGAATCATCATCATCACGTTGTGTATGTGACTGATTCGGAGTTTTTTCGCACAAATAATAAATGGTTCCTTATGTTCGTAATTATAAGATATATTGTGCACATTCGCTGTGTACGTTTGAAGTAAGCTAATTTCCGATAAAGTGAATTTTCGGCTCTGTCGATTTGCGGATTTTCAAAAGTTTATCCTGGAAAACTGTTCATTTTCTAGTTTGTGAGCTAAAGTCCTATTTCGTTTCAGCCATGAAGTGTCGGTGTTGTTTTTCACTTCGTTCTGCAGTTTACTTCGGTTCTAGCATTCATATCGTAAGAACTATAAATTTTTGTCATCATTTTGCTTTGTTTGCTTTTATTCTCAAACATGTAATCGCAAAAGAAATTGATAATGCTGTAAAATATTTTTTTAGTTCGTAGCTACGATGGCATTTGGAATGTTTCTTATGCAATCCGTGGTGTTTCTTTACCTGCATTTTTCAGGAAGGGCAGCAGAGGTATAAGTCTACAACGTATTAGTATTTATATTTCCTAATCTTAACGTAGTAAATGTGACAAAAGCTAAGATTTTTTATTTATTTTAAATTTACAGAGTAGTTTGACACTAATTTCCTTTTTGGAAATGCTGGTGGGTGCCAGCTTTCTCCCTCTCGGGTGCCTGATTTTCAAGGGTGCAGAAAAGGTAATTTATAAAGAAATTATTTTATCATTGCATACATTACAAATATCATCTAAAACATATAAGAAGTTTTTTTGATTTTAACTACACATAATTTCAGGAGTCTATCGCATTAATAAAATGGCCAGTTATTATATTGTTTGTACTGAAGATAGTTGATCTGTCTTTCAAACTTTATCGCAACACCCGGACCACTCGAAAGAGATTCGACTGGGAAGCAAGAATGTATGAAGCCATGGATGTGATCGGCTTCACATTTTATTTTCTCGTCCTCTTCTTCTACGGAAAGAAACTCGCCAAAGAAGTACGTTTACTTGATCGCAGTGACTATTTTCAGTCGCCGGCAGAACAAAATTTAAAAGGGTCTAAATATTTAAATAAGTCTGAGTTTGAATCAGAGTAGAAATCAATTGTTTTAACTTGTTCCGAAAATGTTCGTTTAGTCGACAATATTTTAATGATATTTAATATATAATTCATACACATGTCAATCGATATATGATGATGGCTCGTTGAATGTATATAGAAACATTGAGGTGGTTAACCAAAGAGGTTCGCAGGGTAATTAGGAAAAAACTGGCTGGCTGTCTATTAAATTATTTGGTGATGCGCATTTGTACGATGTAAAGAGTCAAGCATGTGTGTCAATATTGAGATTTATGTCTTGACATAATATACATTTGTTAATGATTTTAGATTCATAGGTCTTTGTTTTCGTTCATATCTTTTGCATTGTTCTGTTCGCAATATTTATTTATTAGTTCTACTTAATATAAAATATTTTGCAATAAAGTAATGTATTGTTTGATATATTTATCGACTTAATTGTTACTAATACTTAATTTGTTAGGAATGACCTACAAATGTCTTGATATTGTATTATTGCTTACCTATATCGTACCTACCACTACTACAATCCACCGGTTTATAGGGACAATTGATAACCCTCGTTAGTTGGTAATAGTCTTAAGGTCCTGCTTTCCTTTTCCAAATTGTATACTCAATGATCTGGAATAATTTGTATTAATCTCCACGTTTGAAGCAATTAATTATTTGCCACAACACTTGTCTCATATTTCTTCCCCATTATGTTCATCAACCATTCAGTGTATTCAAAGTATATTTTTAGTATTCTCTAAAAGTGATTTTTTCTCCTTTTACTTGAGTCTCTTTGTGATCTTTATAGTATGTATTATCTGTTGGACTATTGGGGCGGGTCATTTCTGTAATTTACAATGATACTGATAAAAACCCTTCAGCAAAATTAGCAATTAAGCAATTACCTGATGATAAAATCTTGTGGAAAGTGCAAGAAATGTCTACATAATACAAATAAAGGGCATTGTGAAGGTGCTAAAGGATTTTTCATAATCGTAATATCTAAATATAGTCTTGTCTTCCTAACCTAGTATTCCATTCCATTTATGTTCTACATAGTTTCAATGATCTTATTCAATATTAGAATGCATTTACCAGTAAATTAAAGCTTCTTTACTTTACATTACATTGTGGAGCGGTGAGTAGCTGGTCTAACGACTGTAACCAATACAAACACATTCATAAAATTTTCATTTGTAACTTGCATAAAATAAAACAGTGCATTGAGAAAATAACCGCAAACTTTACAGCATCACCTACATACATCTTGAAATATCTTTCAGACAACTCATGAGGCGAATTTTAGACAAAGCATTACGAATGCGAAAAGCGAGAAATTACGAAATTATTGACATTTCTGCTGCCATTTACCCCGTTGTATCAAGATTAAGGCAAATGGGATGCTGCCCTTTATCTATAACGAAAATAAAGAAGAATCATTCGGATTTCTCGTATACGCAAGTCGAATACTCATTCAAATTTTGTTCACTACCCACACTTTACACGATTTTGGTCATTTTGACTTACCTTTTCGTGTCTCTAAGCACAATAATACAGGATGTCTATTTCAAGCGTTACAAGGGACTAATAAGAATAACCGAGTAAATGTTAATTTTTAAGTATTTTTTTATAAAACAAATATTTCATGAGTTAAAAATGTTTTTGGATTAATTAGAGGTTCAGAATTCAGCTCGTTTGGATGGGCACTGGACTGGTTTGTTTCAATATATTACGTGTGGCTGTTCTTAAACCCCGTTTTAATAAGCACGAAATCACGATATCTTGCAAAATTTCTTGAGAAAATGCCTGATTTTTTCGTAAAATTCGAAAACACGTTCCCAGGAGAGAAATGTGACTTTACTAGAGCGAAAAGGGCGATAGTACTTAGCCGGATATCCTTTGGCATTATTGGATTAATATTTACTTTCGTGATTCTATACCTTTATATTCCATGCTTACTGCAATTTCCTTGGGTCACTGTCTGTCGTTCAAGCTCTGATAGAAATCAAGCAGTGATGGCTTTTGTTGGCGTTGTTTTGGGATACATGATTGGCTTTTATCAGGATATGCTAATGACATGTCTTTTTCACATTATTGAAAACATGCTTGTGGAGGCAAGTTGCTATCATAAAGATGCAGACTAGTATGCTAATGGTTTGCCTATAATACATTAAGAGACGCTTTGACTTTAACCCTGCTAGATTGAAAGAGGAATCGAGGATATTTGTACTCAAAGACACGTGAAGCTTACAGAACTTTGCAACTGGACACAGTTAGGTCGTTCAGTCAAGATCCAAACTGACATATTTTGTTGTGTTGTTGGACCAGGGGAATTAGGAACACTGCTTTCGAATTTCTTGACATGGATTTTACTAACATTTATGATTGTTAATGCATCGCAATATGAGAGAATTGTTTTGGGGTCAGGAGCATTTTACTGTTGCTCGAATCTGTTACGGTTGCATGTGAAGACACTATCAAAATTGAGAATACAGAGAGCAGTAAGTCTGTGAAATATAGCATCCAGACCTTTAGTATTTTCCTAAAAGCTTTCACGATGTTTTCATAATTCGTAGGAAGATCGCATTCGTCTTTTATTAGTTAAACTTCAACCTGGTGACTTAATGGCGGAAACTGAGGTAATATCACTGTTCTAGAATTAACATGGATCCATATGTTTAATGAATATATGCATTCAACATTACTTTAAAGACAAATTTTACACATAGAGATCGCTTTTAGTAAGCGCAATGGCTTGTAAACCCATCCAGGTCCAATTTTGCAATTTGATTACTTTGGACAGCCGCCTCACTGTTTGGGTAATTATAATTATATTAATTGCTTATTGCTAAATTATGGCCTGGATTTATGATATGTGCACATTTTTCATAGTTAATTGGTGAGGTTGCCACGTATTTGATGGTTTTGCTGCAGTTCCAAGATTTAAAGTTTGTCGAATAAATTCTTACAAAATGCATGTACTACTTTCATTGTAATGAATAAATTATTTGTTTCCATTAATATATTTAACTTTATTGCTTCGTATCAAATTTTAGTTCAGTTATAGGTTGCAAAATGCATAAGCAAAATATAATTCAAAAAAGGCGTTTGGATTGTTAAAACACCGGATTCGTCATCTTATTTTGAGGGTATTTGCCCTTACCAAGCAAGAAATAAAAAGAAATGCCAGAATTCCTCTACACCATATCGATGAATGCTGCTTACTGTATTCGTTGAGTTTTGACTATATATGCTTGTCTTTGTTCCTACTTCAAATATCTTCTAATAGATGGGTTTTAGTTCTCCGTTCGTTTGGCACTACCATCTAGTCATAAGTAAGCGGTGTGAAGAAAGTTCCACACAAGTTTACACATGGTTGTCTTTATCTATTTTCTAAATCGCAATCATAATAATTGAAGTAGCTATTTACTGATTAGGAACACAATTTTT
>JAQIXW010004912.1:0-11011 GCA_034700685.1 Willowsia buskii | reverse complement strand
ATTTTTCTTCAGTTTTTTCCGTTTTGGTGGAGAATGCAAATTCCACCTTTTTATCGCCATTTAACCCGTCATTAAATGGCAATTTAGTTTATTACTTTGTTCCTCTGCTCTGCTCCTCTCGCTCTGATCTAATTATCTGTAAACCAGCCTGTCTAACAAGTTAAATTGCCAGAGAAAACAATCTGTTTTATTATTATGGCTGGTACGTGACCTGTCTCAACATTGCCTCATTTCTACTGCCAAGAAAGATATCCCCTCTATAAGTACATTATATTATATGCTATGGACTGTGTACACTTTTTTTTGACTACTCTCTCTCGTCACCCAAGTAAAGTGTGCACTGTCCTTCTATAACAAGCTGGAAATAAAGGGATTCACCCTAATAAATGGAATTTCATCTCATTTAGCTTTACACGGTGGAGAAGTGGAAAACAAGCAGGTTGACTGGGATTTCATATGCTGAGTTTTATGTACTTTTTTATATGCTTGGGTTTATTAAGTGGGAACAGTTTTGATAAAATTGGATGGATATCTTTTTTATCATCTTGTCATTGACATGATATTAGTTTACTGCTTACTTTACATTTTTTATTATGGTTATGATGATGAAAATGAGGATCTTTCTCTGGTAGTTTGTAAAAGTAATTCATTCACTTGCGTCTTATTACCTACCTTCCATACTTTTATTGCTTTCACTTTCTGAATACTTATCATTTTCATCATCATAATTTTTCACGATGGTCTAAAAACTTGCTTTAAAACAAGTAAAAAGTGAAGTGAGTAGGCAATAAAAAATAAGTCTGTAGATGAAGATGATAAAGAGGGTTTAGGAGAAAGATGAGTGGAGACTGTATACAGGTAAAAAATTTGCGCATATAGAAAGTGCAAAAGTGGGAAAATGATAGAACTACAATATAAAGTATACATACATAATATTGTTGAAGTAGTAGTGAAAGGAGAAAGTCATATTAAGTATACATGATACTGTTTACTTGTTGTTGTTAGCTTCAATCAAATCTAATTTATTAACTTAGCTCCAATTCCCTCCTGAGCTTACACGCACACCATCTCACACAAAACAGAATGTAATCCTATCATATTTGTTATTCTTGCTCCTACCTATGTTGTATGTATTTTATGGGTTTCATAGAGCGGGTGTGCTTTGGTGTATGTCTAAATGTTACATAGTCAATTGTGATAGTTTGTGTTCTGGATTCCTACTTGATAGAGTTAATTAATTAATTAATTTTACTTTGTTTAAAAAATTGCTACAATTTCGCTTTTGTAATAGGCTTAAATTGTTTGATATACACGTTCTTACTTTTTTATTTTAAGATTACGAAATTTGATGAAAAGTAGATGTTTGAGAATCATCATTTGTCATTAAAAAAGAATAATGCAGAATCTAGAGGTATGCGGTTTTCTAGTTTGCTCGTTTACTTAAATAATCAAAGTTAAAAGTCAATGCACTTATTAAACGTATTGCATGCACGTCATGAATTCAATCAAAATGCATAAATACAATCCACTGGATCCATCTAATATAATAAGTTATTTCTATAATTTAGCATTTGCTAATTAAAATATGATGGACAGCAAAAATAGTGCTGTAATTACCATCGTTTGCACATGCATTATTACAAATAAATTCAAAAGATTAAGAAAAATGCGAGAAAGATGAGTAGAGAGAAAGATTTTTTTTACCAGGGTGGTGATAGCCTCTATGATGCTGCTCACCTGCTGTCCCCGCTCCACCTCCACCAGCTCCGATATTATTCAGCATTGCGAGCAGTTCCAGCTTGCCCCGGATTTGGTGACAATGGTTTAATTAATACTAATTAACCTAACTTCACACGAAATTAGTCACTTGCTCCAAAATATTTGGATTTCATGTAAGACCACAATAATAACAAATTAGGTTATTTTTAAGAAAACTTTGAAGTCGCTTCATCGATATGTTTTTTTGTGTAGAAAATTAATTGTGCAGATCTGAATCTTGCTTAATTTCTAATCATTAGTGCAGTACGCAACAAAATTTCGATGAGTAATAAAGTGCAATTATCATTGAGGGCAGATTTTCCCAGTGTTTAAGTACATTGCAAATTTTTTTCACAAAATAACTAAAACCACCAGTTGATAATTAAAAAATTCACGACGAGGAGCAATTTTGTTTTGCACAATATTTACTTCTAATAATAAAAGATGAGTTTTTTTCTACATCCTTTATTTTGTTGTTGTCTTTGTTTGCATTAGTACACACCCTAATTTCCACCAATTTGCCTCGTTGATTTACTCCAATTATTTCACCATTAAAGAAAATGAATGAGATAAATTGGGATATAATAACTCTGCTTCTCTTCCACCACCAAACCTGCTCCACTCTTTCTGCTCCTCTTCTATTTTTCCCACACTGAAATCAACCACCACCACCTCCAACATCACTGCAAACAACGGAGAGAGAGAGAGAAGAGCTCCTCCAAAATAAAACAACAATCCGTATATATATCAGGAGCAGCAGTAGCACCGGCGCGCTCACCACCACCTCTCTTCAAAATTAATCGACTTAAGCAAAAACTTAATTTAATTGCGGTTCCTTTTCCTCCATACTCTCTACCATAGAGCACAGCATATAGAGATTCCCTCCATCTAATATCCTCCTCCCAGCTTCACCACACCATCATCACTACTACCGCTTTCTCCTCTCTGCCACCTCCAAACACATGCACACTTTCCCTCTAAGCATTTGTCCACCTCTTCAAAAGAAGAAAAAAAAACCAACTTTCTCTCAATCTCCACACAAGAGTGAAAGCAATATCCCAACAGCAAAAGAAGAAGAGCTCACTGTTATCTGCGGCGACACAAGTCAACTAATAAATGATCAGTTTGAGTTGAGCTTGATCATTCCATTTGATTAGATGTGATGGCTGCTCACTTGATTTTCACCCACTGCACTGCGATATGTGTGCGGCGATCATCCTCCTCTTCTCTTTATCATTTTCATTCTTCTTTTTTTCTCATCTTCTCACATCTCAACTCTCCCAAGCTGAAAAGAAGTGAGAAGTGGTTTTCCCTGTATACCGCCATACAACCCATCAAAAAGCCAAAAAAAAAGCAATATAAAGCGTTCACACAAACACACTGTGAGTTTCTCTGTGTGTACCTTACTGTTATTATGTGGAGGATGTGAAAAGGCACATTATCGAAAAGGACAATGTGTTTTTCTCTCTCTATGAGAAAAAAGGGATAAAAGCCGCATAGTAATAGTAATAAATATAAAAATAATGATGATAATATTAAGTAAAGGGGAAACAATGGTCGTTGTGTCTTATGTGTATACCATATAAGTGTATGTACATGGATGATTTGAAAAAAAAAAGATTTTTACGAGATTGGGATGTCATTTGAGAAAAGTGGTCGGAGGCACAGGAGGCGTGCGGAAGGATCAGCCTATGACCATATCAGTTGTGTTTGTTGGGTGGGCGGCCTGCTTCTCCCTCTGCATTAGCCAACGAATCAATTTTGCGCAATATCATCTCATCCTCTCTCTCACCAAAAGCAGGAGAAGAAGCACACAGCAGCACACACATCCAACATAGTAGACAAACCATTGTTAAACCTTATGAGAGAAGCGAAAACACCAAGCCAGCATACAAAACTATACGAAAAACTAGGAGCATTTTCAGACAAAAAAAGGAAGAACCCCATCTCCGTCGTCGGTCTCCTCACAGCCTTTTCTTCAGTTTTGTTCAGAGAGAGAGCAACAGCAAAACTCATCATGATCATCATCATGTTCGTTTCTGTACTTAACTTTGCTTTTATCTTTTTTCCCGTATATGAATATATGCATTTTATATGGTCGTATGGTAGCGGACTGAATCTTGTAGAAAGTTTGGCTTCATTTTTTTTGGTAGAGGAAGCAATACAATAAAAAGCAATAAGACGGTTGGTGGTGTGGTATATGGCTGTAAAGCTGTAATGTTAAAAAAGATTCTCCAGGTGGAAGCGAGAAAAGCCTCTGGAAGTAGTAAAGTAGCTTGGTGAAAAAAGATGATGATGATGGCAGCTGATGGATGGTTACACAGTCAAAAGCCTGTATCAAAAAATTATTATATTCACACCTCAGAACTCACCGTTTTATTTTTTTTATTCCTTGTTTTGTTGTTTATATATGAGTATAAATAGTGTTTATATATGGAAGAACGAATAAAAAAGGCGTGAGGAAAAGCTCTCTCTCTCTCTGGAAAGTGTATACAGTGAGTGGTATGTGTGTGTGGAGGAAAGAGAAGAGTCCCAAGCTAGATATCTATTCATCTGGGCAATCAGGAAACCTTTATGGGTTGAAAGTCCAATTCATTACGCTCAATTTTGGCTAATGCCGCTCGCAATTGGACCTAATGAATGAGATTAGTTTGTGTTAGATTTAGATTTACAACGCATAAATGGGCTTCTCTTCTCAACTCACTTTACTAGAGCACAAACCAAACCACATATATATAACATCATGCCATAATATACATCTTTTTTTCTACCTATATATCTTTAAAAAATAGAAGCAGCAACAAACAAAAAATACAACAGGCTGTCTGTGTGTGTGTCTATGCCGGGCACGGGCATCTTCTCTCATTTTTTTGATATGATGACGACAATATGATCCTTCTACTTACAAGAGAATACAAACTCATATAAGTTTTTTTTCCTCTTTTTTTATATTTCAGACTTGCTTACAAATATGTTTTCTTTCGTATACCTAATTTTACAATAAAAACATGAGTGTAAAGGTGTGCACATCTTTTTTTCTTTTTTCTGTGCATCTCTCTCTATTTCTCTTGTTGCTCCTTTCAGAAAAGCGAGGCACTTGGAAATGATCAGTGCAAACAACACTACACAGCTCCTCTTTTCCCACCAACAAAACAACAAATCTCTTGGGCAGCCTGTTTTATAAACCAACCTAATCAAATACACACACATGAGGCAGAAGAAGAGCGAAAGTGTATAAAGTTGTTGGAAAACTAGTGTATATTTTATGTATGGCTTTATATATAAGAGTGAGAGAGAGCGAAAGAGTTTTAGGTGAAAGCACAGGAAACTTGCACAAATTGCATTTATTTAGTTGATGATGAGAATGATTAAGGGTAATGAAATCAAATTTATAAAGCTAAATCAAACAAGATGAGGAGAGTCAAGAGGACTACTACCAGTTATTCTCGTGTAAATATACCGTGTAGTATACAGTATACATAACTATAGTGGATATTTTCGCTGCCACCTCCACCACCCCCACCTAAAATGTTAAACGATTCAGACACTTTAGCGCGAAATACACACAAATATTTTCAGGTGAAATGCATAACGTTCTAATATTTTTATTGACTGCCTAGTGCCTAAAGACATGATGCATCTTTTTAAAAAGAACAATTTGTTGTTGAATTTACGGAAGTACAAGAAACATTTTTATTATTCAATAAATGTTCGTCACATTCATAACAACTTTAGTTGAAAATGTTTTCATGAATTGAAAGGAGTAAAAAATATGTGTTGCTTTTGCAGAAGGAGGAATAAAAAAAGCCGTCAAGACAAACAAGCAGAAAAAAGAATTAAAGGTTTTTTTCTGCTTGATGAATTGAAAATCTCTTTTTCATCGAGAGATGTTACAAATACCAAACGGAACTCTCTGCTCGCGTCTTACTACACACAACAGAACAGAATGTATTTTTCATCTTTTGTGATGACGATGCTACTACTAGTAGTGATGCTGATGATGAGATGTGTGATTGTGAAGAAGATTTTTAACAACTTTCAACACCCAGGTGTCAAGAATATCATTAAAAATTCAGTTTGTCCTTTCGTCCATCCGTCCGTTTGCTAGATGCATCTCTCACTGAAATATCATACTCTCTTGCTCGGCGTTTTAATGAAATGCTCCGTCACAACAGAAGTTGAGATGAGCATAATTTATATTTTATCGAGTACACATGATATTTTCGCTTTGATGTTTAATGTTTGGTGGAGGGTTTGCTCATGTACAGCTTTTTATGAAGATGAATAAAAACGAATCATTAAACATGCATGGCGAGAAATAAAAGATGGGTAGTGAGAAGACCGGGAGGAGATGAGAGAGTGCTACTGAGAGTTGGAGCGATCGGTGGAGAGAGGATTTCTCTCGATGCCCCAGAGATTCCTAGAAGGAAAATATTTGCAGAATGAGGTTGCATTGTTGCGATATTTTTTGTGTAAAATCTACTTTGAGGTTGAGTTATAAGTGAGGTTATGGACAGTATGTTAATATGTTGGTGCATTTTGATTATATTATTAAATTACAATAAAGCCAACTTAATTTTTATTCATCCCGACTTGATGGGAAAGTATCGGTGGATGAGGGAACAAATGAGATCATCATGGTGGGGATTACCATTACATTATTTATTCGTTTAATTTTTGTTGACTTTTGCTAATGCGATATGATTTGGTTAGGAGGTTGTGTGGAGAATACTACTGGCTGTATGCAAATGTGATACTGATGATTACGATTACAATTATCTTCACGAACCCTATAAAATCATGGTTATGGCTTGGCTACCACTCTTTTTTGTACAGCAGCACAGTACAAAAAATGTGCATAGAATTAAAATATGTTCACGCGTTTATTTCACTGTTCCAGGCTTCATATCTCACATTTAAGAACAGAAGCTCATCGCGTTTTTCACACATTGCTTGCCCATCAATCTTTTCATCTTACTTACCTTTCCATTGCGAGATGATGTTATCGTGGGTAAAATGTTGGATACATGGAATCAATTTTGTGTTTTAAAGCTATTCATTTGTACTTGCAGATGTTCTTTTAAAATGTAAGGAATGATCTCAAATTAATATTAATGGCTGGATTCTTAATAATATTATGGAATAAATTTTTGTGGTATATAATATAGAGTTACTTGAATCGCAGAATTGTCCTTTAGAAAAACACAGGACATTTTTCCTTACTTGTTATTACAATATCACATAAAGATCTGGTAACCTTCATTTAACTAGCACATCTACTTCTGACCTATACTTTTAGATTATGTTTTTGGCGTTGAATCTCCACTTATAAATTCTATGTGATTTAACATTTTGTTAAAAATGTAAGTCTTTAATGATGCAAACAATAGTTTCTATAAACAAATCTTACGTAGTTTGAGGAACTAGGTACTAATCTGGTTTCGAATCGAATGAAGCATTCGAATAATGTATAAACGTGGAATGATGGAGAAAGGTTCACAGTTCCTTTTTTCAATCTACTCATCTAATTCTAAACAGTTTAACTTTTCTTCACACTTTCGTACTTTCAACTCTTTCTCTATATATTTTTACACATGTGCTTCTTACATGTTAATATACAGAGATTACTATTAAGCGACATACAAAAGCTTTTGGATTGTTGTAGTTGTGATATGGTGGGCTATTGCTATTATTGCTTTTATTACATTTTCTCTGTCGGAAGTTGGGAACGGATGGGCGTCTCCTCCAAACTGACTATCAAAAGCAGATGTACGAACAATTTTCGCTTACTTTTTCCAACAGCGTTTGTTTAATGTCTACTATGTGATACATGCATATACAGTGATAGTGATGATGATTGCGTGCCTTATTATTACTTTCCCATTTTACTCATCCCGGGGAAAACACAGACAGACAGCAGCAGATTGATAAATAGAAACTGTGAAGACAAATCCATTATCATCATCAAGATCCTTACACTTCTTTCCCTTACGTGTAGAGGCTTCCTTGTGGCAAAATGATACAAAAAACTTTCTATTTTTTGCAGAGAACAGATAGATTCACAACAGGCGGACTCTTTTCCTGCTCATCCTGTAGATTCAATCCGAAAAACGATGAATGAATAAAATTAAAAAACACTGTGAAGCAAAGCCATCACCATCACGGCACATACAGTCATTCCCTTCATTTTCCAAACTTGACGGGGGTCCTCCAGCTTCACTTTCCATTTTATCTCTTTCATTTATTTTTGTATGTACCATCCAATATGCCTTTTACACTTCTTTTCGGTAGAAATAATAGTAAAATCTTAAATACCTTTTGGTATAGACATGATGATAATGCGTAGTAATAAGTGATGATGGGATGTGCGATGTGTGTGGTATTCTAATGAATGAATCTTAAAGGGTGAAACGGTCGTTTACACAAGTAGTTGTTGCAAAGTACGATTTTTTATTCAATGGTTCACAATCAGTTACACTTAATAACAATAACTTATTGTTTTACAAAATTCATAAAAAGGAAAAGTTTAAAAATTTGCTTTCCATTGCCTTCCATGCTTGATTGAAATTAGGAACGAGTTTTAAAGTTTGATTTGAAATGTTGATGCCTGAACATGCGATGTAATGTTTCCGAATTCAGTAAAGTGATGAAATATTATGGAATTGCTCTTCTTAATACAATTGCATTTAGTCGTATATCAGGAAACTCATGAAATAAAATACTTTTGAAGATTCAATAAAAAATTTATTTACCCCAGTCTTTATTGCGAAACCTTGAATCTCATTTAGTGGAGTGTTTATTTATCTTTTTAAGTACAATTCACCAACTATTAACAAAACAAATCAATGCGTTTAAAGTAGCACAATAACCATTTCTTAAAATTTATGCTAAATATTGATACTAGTTTAATACTCTTGCTGCCTAATGCATTGTGTAATAGCTCATTGTTTTACATGTTTTAAAATTTATTATTAGTAGCCGTATGTACATCTTATAGATTCATGAATGAACAACCATTAAACAAAACCAAGAAGGGAAAAAAGGCTGTCATCATGTTTTTGTGGGTTCATCCTCTGATCCTTGCTGAAGATAAAAAGTCATTATATCTCCACCACCATTGCCACCACCACTGCCGCTGCACTTTTACTTACATTTTTATTGTTCATATTTGCATTCATTGACTCCCCCTCTCTCTCTCTCACCCTCTCTAATAATGTAACATTTTATTTTCTCATATACCACCACCAACAATATATTATTCTCCTTTATAATCTGACACTAATCTCATTCTGATTATTTCCCATATGCACATGTACACTCATAAACCCACACAACACACATTTTTGTTCTCCAGGAAAACCTAAATAAGATTTTTTTCCATTTCCCTCTCTTGGCTTTCCAATGAGATGATCATCTTTTCCGACTCGGAAAATAAGTGACAATGCAAAAAAGAAAGGAAAACATATGTAGCCAATATTGTTACTACTTTGTTAGCCATGCAATCTCAAACGTGTGCATTATTAAAGCTGAGCGCATGCACCGCTCAAAAATAAACACATTAAAATAATGCATCCAATATTCATAAACATTAAAGTTGTCTTTATTATCATTTATTTGCTTCTTTTAATCCTGAATCCGTTGAACAAACAACATGAAAAACACTTCTACCAACTTGTAATGGACTTGTACATGTAATGTAGATATTTTTTGTTCTTTTTTTCTATCAAAGAGGAAATTGAAGTGCAAACAAAAAGTATCACAAGCAAATCCAATAACTCATCCCATTTGCTAATCCGAACAATATTAAAATCGTGTCATTGCGTCGACAGTCGACATTATTATACTTTTTGTTATACGGACCAGGATACATTGTTAAGAAAACGGACATAAATTAATGTCTTTTTTCCCAGGATTTATAATAAAGAGATGGAGGCGAAATCTGAAGAAAGGAAAAAAATGTTGGGGCAAACCAATAAATACAAATCCGTTTAGACATTTTATTACCCTCCCCAGCCATGCATTCCACGTAGTGGTATGGTCACCATTTACACATCCCAATCGTTTGTCTTTTTTTTTGCATCACCAACACATTTTCGAACAACGGCTACCATTTATTTTTCCAACTTTCTTTTGTTTTTTTCGGCTTGTTTTAATGGCAACTGGAAGAACAATACATGGTTCATATATAGGCACCCAGGCAGTTTACTTGTAATATAAAGTGTACGTGTGACTTTTAGAAAAAAGCTATAAATCTTTTCTCTCGGACAGTGGACCTTTCTCTCTCTCTCGAAACTAATAAAGTTTTTCTACGCAGATAAGTTATATATAAACTTTCGTGTATACTTTATTTTCTCATGTTATTTTTCCGAGAAGAAGAAAGGAATGAGTTGTTATAATAGAGTCATCTCTCTTGTTCCCATTCCCTCATCAAACCTAATATATTGTCATCGCCTCCGCGACCACTGCTACCTCCAAACACACCATATCATTCACTCAGCCCATTCCCAATCTCTAAAACTGCTTCCTCTTATCATCCTCATAAACAATTATTTTACTTTTATCTTTATGTAAGATCAACAATAAAAAGGAAGAGAATGGGAGGCAATGAAAGCAGAGAGAAAATTACTGGTGGTGGTCTCTGGTTTGGTGATTATGGTCGTGTGCCAGCGTCATGCACAACCTTCTGCCAATTCAGGAGCATGACTTGAAAGTTGAAATGAAAACATTTTACAAATCAATTACATTTCTGGATCCCATCCATTGAAATAGACGTCGGCACTTGCATAAGGAACATGTCAAAATTAGTAAGCCTTTTGATAAGTTATGGGGAAGGGAGAAAAAAAGACAATAATTTTTTGAAAAAATCTTTTCGATTCAAGGCAATATCAGCTCAAGTGAGCATAGGTAGCTCTTGATTGAAACATTTGAAATGTCATAAATCGTACATCCACCCACCTGCGTTTCCATTGCTCAAAGGAAAACAGGCACGTGGCTTGTCATAAGATATTCAAGTACACCTTGTTGAGCTCCAGGAATGCTGAGCAATATTGTAGCTTTTAGAGAGGAAATTGATGATCAAGAAGATACTTTTTTTTCAGCCAATCTCTTCTCCCATTCCATACCTGCTCAACTCTTCATTCTTTGCTCAGCCAACTTGCTAATCAAATCATGAGAGAGAAAGATGGAAAAGAAGATGAGGAAGAAGATCGAGTGGCAGCAGCCCACGCTTCTCTATCAAACTTTTATTGTGAAA
>JAQIXW010004911.1:0-11012 GCA_034700685.1 Willowsia buskii | reverse complement strand
CTTCAGAAGAGGCTTCCGCTGCATACCCATCCAGTCCTGTTGACTCTCCTGACACTTCAATTGAATTTTCCAATGATGCAAACGTCTTCCCCGCGCTTTCAGAATCCTCATAATAAGATTCCGTTGAAGTTGATCGTTTTCTTGTAAATTACACAAGAACAATATTTTAATCTTTTAAACAAATTCAAGTTCTTATTAACATTGATAAAAAATGTGTATGGCTTACTTCCTTCGATAAAAGGTCTCGTGAAGTGGCCTATTCATGGGAAGTCTGAAGGGCGTCAACAAGTACAAAAATCTCGTGCACGAGTCCATTGCTTCTAACGTGTCATTTACTTTTGCCATAAACACGCTATCGTAAAACGTGTCATCGGTCAACTGCGTGGGATGTTCCCACCGAATGTACAACGCTGAATGGAACAACTGCTCCAATGCCACTTCAAACTTGTGCAGCAAATTGACTTTTCCACTGAACGACTCGAAGCAGCCAGCATGAACTATCATCATTGTGCTCCATGCAGCATCCAGCACAACGTCAAATTCTCCCCATTTAAACGCTTTTTCGCTGCTTTTATGACCAACCGTCTTTATTTGGTCTTCCGCAGTTTGATACACCTTTTCTATTTTTATGCCCGACGGACAAGGCCGACCCATGAATTTCACAGGTTTAGAGGTACTTGCACAATGCTCCAAGGTTTGCTTTAGTTGGTTGTAGGTTTCCAAGTCCAAGTCTGCCATTTTGTCAAAGCCTTGCTCTTTCAAGAGGAAAAGGAAACCTCGTTCGATTTCTTTGAGAAATCTTGGGCTGATATACTGCGGATCACAGATCATAGAAGCAAGCTGACTCGACATTTTGAAAAGTTTTACCACTCTCAAGTGACTGTTCACTTGATCCTGATTGATGCCTGAGAGGTAGTAAAACATGCGTTTCGTTTGGTCATCCACCTCACGCTGTATTTGGCCAGCGGATGTGGGCTCAGAGGGCACCAGGCCGGTGATGTCACGCTTCGCTCGGTGGCTGTGGACGAAATCTATTGTATTCAGTGGGTGTCCATATTGTTGACATTGTGCAAAATCCTTACTAATTTTCATTTTACCTACATATTTTTTTGACAGAACAAAGTTCTCCCGAATCTCAACATTTTCACAAACGACTTATAATAACAATTGCAATATAAATTTTCAGCATACGGTCTCCTTCTTCATAAAGCCACGTGTCATTTTTGCTAGGCTTGCCAATTTTGATTATTTCAGCCACAATAGAATTCTTTTGGAAATTGCACCTCCACTTTTCATCACAAACTGACTGCTTGTAGCAAAATCTACAAGGTGCCACAACATAATGTGCTCAATTAGTATTTATATTAAATAATTTAAGTAATAATTTGATTTAACCCCAAAAAACGTGCCCTTTCAAATTCCAAAAACTTACGGTTCGTCTTCAGCAATCACACGTTCCAATTGGAAAGGTCGGTTAAATAGAATTCCACCTGAACACCCAATAATTTTTGAATTATCGTGCTCCTGTTCAAGTTGAGGTTCATCATCGGAATCAGAAAACCATGTGTCCAACTCAAGTGATGATGTTGACGCTGACTCATCATAAAGCTCCTGCCTTCCCCTCAGACAGAATTCAACTTTTGCTTTTGAACCTGTCAGTAAAAGAACTAAAACTGCTGGAGCAAGAGCCAAAGCAAAACTCGTTAGGGGAGAAGTAAGAGACTGCATTATTTATTGAGTATACACTCATATGTGACCACCGACTTTTTAATGTTCATCAAAGTACGGTTTTAGTATGTTAAAGATGAAAGGTTTCCAAGAAGTAAAAAAAATTAAGAAATCATGAAATAAAACCAATTTGATTATCTAGGTCAATGCCTAACGATGCCATTGTTGTGATTTATTTAATTTGTCATAATGAATATAGTATTTTATTACAGAAGAATGCTCCTTTTATTTTACTACATTTTCCGCATTGAAAAAGTGGAATTTTATTCATTTAAGGAGAATCATATAATATATTCCCATACACCATGCATAAAAGTATTGAAGTAGTAGTGTGTTGGCTTTTGATGGCAACATTTACGGCGTAGGTTATCTCTTGACACTTGTAGTCTTAATCCTCGCAGTGTGATCCTCGAGGCTCCCCAAATTGCCGTTGCTGAAATCAAAGCACAAGACTTTACTAACGTAAATCGAAATATGTATATAACTTCCCATAAAAATAAAACGTAATAAAATTTGGTTTCAAAGTAAAATAATAGATAAAAAGCGGTTATGTACTTGATCAAGCTCCTGCCTTGTAATACTCTCCAGACGACGAATGTCATCCATTGTCAACTCGTACCACTGATCCATACACATGAACATACGTCTGTGGAAGGCTGTCATTATACGATACTGATTATGTATTATGAAAGCTTCCATTCTTGTCTGAAGTCCGAATATTTTCACTTCTACTGTTATCAGTTTGTAGCAAGTCATTACAGGCTGGCACTTTATTTCAACAAAACAGAAAAAAAATCTCGATTTTATGACTCTACTAGAATTCCACAGGTTCAACGAGAACAATGAAAACATTACGCACATACATCAGTATACCAATTATTTTTCAGTGGACCACGACCAGTTTTAGTGCTCCTTGTTTCTTCCAGTTTGCCAGTGGTTATGTAGCTTTCTTCTTCCGGACCCAAGTCTCTTGCAATGTCAACAAAAATTACCTCTCTATGGTGGAGTTTTTCAGGGGAGAGATTTAGCGCATTTTCAGTGTCACCACGGTCGGCCAAATGTATGGATTCAATGGTTATGACGAGTCTCTCGTTTAAATATTCATTCTACAAAGCAAAAAAGAATCTTTTTTTTGGAAAACCTTTTATGAGCATTTACTTAAAATTATGCCTTGAAAATTTGCTAGTTTACCGTTAGGACGGTTTTGCAGTACGGGTATGCATTCCAAGACTCTTCTTGTAAGTGCAGATAGCCTCGCGGAGTCAGCAGTCGGACATACATGGGAACTTTACTGTAAAGACGTACATGCAAAAATTGTCATTTCCTTGCATGTCTGAATGTAATTTAAAATTCTGAATAAAACTGTAGTTTTTACAAATTTTCACAACTAGACATGATTGTTCTGTCTTGTTTGGCAGTTATAGTGTTACAAAACAAGTTTATTATTCACACATTATTATTCACATGTATGCATACTGGTCCAAGTGGTATTTCTTATGTGTGTAGTGTCCGCTCTGAATTCCAAAAGTTCCAAGATCGCAGTTTTCGAAGGACTCGCTGGTAATTTCCTCGACGCCATCACCTCCCCCTGTTTCAGACTTGGCTGTTTCCATTACCGTGTAAAGTTGTGCAATATGGTACTGCAAAAGGAAATGCGTTTGTTAGTACATTTCTAACAATCATAACATTCATAACTTTTGTTGAGTTTGTGAATACCTCTGCAACTGTCATTGGCATTGGTATGCGACTAAAGAAAATGATTAACAGTTTTTAAGTGTCTTTGCATATGTTTAATTTGCAGAGAGATGATTGTACATAATTATATTATTTTGTTATTCGCCTCACAACTCTTTTATTATCATTGTTGTCTTCCAAAGCCGGCTTCTTTGATTTAATAAGCTGCTAACGGTCTTTTTACTTTGGAAATTCAACAGCCCGTGAAATGAGGTCTAAATTCATTTGGGAATCAAGATGGTGGGGATTCCTGGGAATTTACAGCCAATTTTGATGATGACATAGATAATATATGTGAAATTAAAAAAATCAAAAGCTTTTCCCTATTGTGATGAATCTCTCCTTTGACATACCACGCCGCAGTTGTCCGGGTAAATATGAAGCATATAGCATTGTGGGGTTTGTGAGGACCTGCAATTTTCCTCTGTGCTGGGGTTTTCATGCTACAAACTATGGTTTTATGCATCTTCAAATTATTGTCGGCAATTTTTATAGATCAGCAAAAGTACTTCCGTATGCTGAAGCCACATGTATTAGTTGCATCAAAAACCTAAAGCCTGATGGAAACACAAAGACGGAGGACAACACGACGACAGCTCTTTAAGTAAGTCCAGGAGGACAAAGAATACTTTAGTTACTACTTTACTATTCTGGTTAGTGACGGAAACAGGGGAAGACATCATGTAGAACAAACACTAGCTGCTAAATAATATATTGTGTCTTCATTCGGCATCACAAGGACCTAAACAAACTATCATAATAAAATGTCATGATTGAATGAATCACTTCAGACTCAGACAACTAAACCACTGAAAGATAACTGATGACTAGAACGAATCATAATATTATTGTTGTGCTATCAACGTTTTGACATGAGAAATATTTGCTTCACTCATCAAAGGATCGTGGACGATGACACATAAAGAACTTTATTAATATTGTGATATTAATAGTCTCTTACTTTGTGTCGAATGCTATGCACTTCAGTGAACTTGTTAACCTTGAGCTTGAACGTGTGCTTAGCACGCAGCGATAAACATTGACTTCTATCTTCTTGACCAGTGTTTAGACTACGAATTTTATTTTATTAAGAATACAACACGACTTGTGCTTTGCATTTCCTTCTTTGTTTTATATTCATTATTTATAGTTATTATTATTATTATAATATGCTCATGAACTCGGTTTATAAGCTATATCAACTATTTGTCTTGAAGATTGAATCGTGGGAATTCCTCGCTTTGGATTTGATTATATTGAATATTCAAAAAACATTTATCTACATGAACAGTGGTTTTGCTTGTTACATGTAAAGCAAACCAATAATTTATAAAAAGATAAGGAGTCGTGAGATGAACTATGAGCTGAATATAAGTTGATTAAAAAAATTCACTTCATATTTCATGAAAGCATGTACGTTTTGTAATTTTCTTATTACTTTAATTCATTCCTTCCAATAACCAGGCATTTAAAAATGCTAGTTGCTTCTATTTAAAATATGAAGCCATAAAACTGCAAGCTCACCACCTTGCTGTTGCTTCCTCACTACCTGTAACGTAGAATATATAACGTCTCAGTGGCTTCTGTTTGACGTAAGCAAGTAAACCAGATATACATGTATTTACACATTCTCTAACAATCCAATCCAGGCTTAAATTTCAAGTAATAATGAGATAATAATCACTCCTACCACCAGGACCACTTCTGTTGGGGATTCCACAAAAGTCTCGACAACACAACAACAATAAAACTATTGCCATTAATCCTGACAGTATGACATGCATAATCATTAGAAAACAAAGCTTTATAGTTAAGAACTAAACTAAACTAAGAAACTCGTTTTCAATGCAAAATATTTATTTTCATGCGGAATCTATGCATGTTAATTTCTTATACGGATTCCCGAGGAGGAAACATCATTTTCATTCAGGAGTAAGATCATCGAAACAACCAATGGTTAGTATTTCCAGAGCAGATCATAAGAAGTTCTTACTTAAGAACTAAGCACAATATCAAATAGGTAGGAATATTAGTGCAACAATGAGCGATTTTAGCAATCCTCATGTATAACCATAAAATATAACCCCAGTCCACATCAGCCGTTACCGTCTGCGTTGACTTTGAGCAACTAACAAAATCTAAAATTATTAGTTAAATACGATTCATGTGCATGGACTATAGCGAAACGAAGACATTAAAAATCATCGTAGTTTATGCATGAAAACACGGAATATATTGGTAGGTACATATACCTATGGGTATGTTGAGATGGTTCACACACTTTTTTTTTTGCAAACCGCTCGTGTGTAACGCTATAACTGACTTATAATGGAAAAGAACAAAAAAAAACTATCGTGCAACTCCAGACGATATTATGCTAGATGAGATAATAAGTCAACAAGAAGCAAAAGGAAGACGAGAAGAAAAAAAACTTTTATGGCATCAAACCTGTGGCTTAGAGAACTAACAAGGGATACCAACTATGATGATGACGCTATTACGAGATATCATAGCAAAATGTAACTCTTTATCATCAATGGAATAATGATGCATAGTATTCATAAGCTCATGCAGATTCAGGTACATACTGGGCTGAAACGCTGAAACCAACAATCTTTTGCTCATCTTCCTTTATTCTCATCCTCAAATCACTCATGCAAAAAAACTGACCAGTTGCTTGCAGAATGTATGGTTTCTAGTTATCTTTTATGTTCATCTTGCACTGGATATTTTGCCGTCATGTGCATCTCAAAACTATGTTCATTGGAGTTGCTCATCAATCATTTGAACGACATCACTCCATCCGCTCAAAAGGACCTTGGGGACGTGCTAACTAACAATACTAATAATAGTTTTGAGATAATAATTGGTAAACTAGTTGGTGCGTTTTCTTTTTCTCCTGATCAAGGCAGATTATTATAACACCAGCCGGAAGTTATTACATAATACCATGTAGCACCGCACATTACTGCAATGTTCTAAAATCTCATGTGTTGGTGTTTGGAGTATGTATTTTACGAAGCTGCGCTAAAATAGTAACTGTTTGTCACTTTGTCCATCGCTGTCTTCATTGTTGTCGCAGAAGCGCAGCGGTCGTCTACTTGAACTTGGCACTAGTCGAAAAACTTATTCACTTGCACGCTTATCATCATTATAATAATTTTTAATGAGACGTGGAAAAGATGAGTCAGCCAGTTTTGTGTTGAGCAACATGACATCATCTTCATCACATGCCATGTCATGTCATGACACGAATTTTAGAAACAAACAAGCCATAATGGTGAGGAGATTTTTCTATTCGGTATAAATCTATTTTAGTTTCAAATATATTTTCAAACCCAAAAGCTCAATATCCAAAACTTGCAAAATGGAAAGGATAAAGAGATCGCATTATTATTATATGTTATTAGGTGTAGTGTTACTTGTGGTTTGTGCGCTGTTAACTACAGCAGCTTTGGTGTCACCAGTGTTGTTGTCAGAGTCAAATCTAAATGATAATGGTATTAGTTCCACTAGTATTAGTGTAAATAGCAGAAGACTTCGTTCAACATCCAGTGATTCTCCGTCATTACCCTCTTATAGACTTAAAACTAGTGTCACTCCAGAAAAATATTTTTTGACAATAACGCCAATTCTTGAGTCAGGATTTGAGGGGACGGTTGGAGAGCAATGGGATGCTCCTGGAAATGTTGCAATAACTGTGAGAGCGGTTCATGCTGCGAATAGCATAACTTTGCATGCGAAAAATATAACAGTTCACAATGTCACAGTGGTGCATCGGGAAGGGGAGAATCCAGTGCCCGTGACAAATGTTTCGTTTAATGAGAGGCATTCCTTTTTGACGATCCATTTACAAAACCATCTAATCCACGGGAATTCTTATGAAATTAGAATTGCATTCACTGCGTATGTTTCGGAGGCCTTGAATGGTATGGGGAGAACTGACATTAAAAATTAAAGGTATTGATGTAATAATAATAATAATAATAATAATATAAAAGTTCTATTTTTAGGATTATTTCGTTCGAGTTACAAAAACGATGCTACAGGGGAAAAAGAGTAAGTATTTTGGAAAATATCGATCTCGTAATCCCTACAGGGATCCTTAGTTCTAATTAAGTGGAAATCTTGTTTGAGAGAGCTTACATAAACTTTTTATAGGTGGTTTGCAGCTACCCACATGGAAGCCCTTCATGCTCGCCAAATGTTTCCCTGTTTTGATGAACCGTCTTATAAAGCTACCATTCAAGCCAAGATTGGTCGACATGAAAGCTATATGGCTTTGTTCAACACGGAGTCTGTTGGGAATGAAACAATGTAAGCAATTTTAACTTGGGTGCACACTTCTTACCGAGGGAGCTATTATCACGCAACGAGCTGTTTACATCTACTTGCACGCAGCTAATTTGTCTATATCAATTATTGCGCACTCGCATTACAGGGAAGGTGTTGAAGGATGGGAATGGGAAACATTTGCTCCTACAGTGAAAATGTCAACTTACTTGACAGCTTTAGTCGTGGCGAAATTTCATTATGCTGAATCATCTGGCAAACTTCTTCCAAATACCAGAGTTCGGGTAAGTACAAGAATTCCTTTTCTTTGCAATAGGGCACGACAGAAAGCTTGTCATGATGACTGATGGGTAACATTACCCATAGCGCTTAAAGTTGAACAACCTGTCATTTTAAAAATTTTAGACTTACGCTCCACCCCACTACGTGACCCAAGATGCTGCTCAGTATGCTGCAGATATGGCAGAGCTAATACTTTACACATACGGGGAATACTTTATGGAGCCCTATCCAATGAAAAAATTTGATTCCGTGGCAGTTCCTTCCTTTTTATATGGTGCAATGGAAAATTTTGGGCTCTCTATATTTAGGTATGCGAATATGAAAGAAAACTACTTCTTATTGCATAAATTATTGCATAATAGGTAATGCATTATGTATGCCAATTCTTCGTTTCAGAGAAACACTCCTGCTGCATTTCAACAATAGAACCAGCGAATCTGGACGGTACATTGTTACTAACGTCATATGTCACGAATTGGGTCATCAATGGTTTGGGAATCTGGTCTCCGTAAGATTCTCAAATTAATGAGTCTACCCTGAGCCCCCTGACAAGATCATGTTATTGGGTTTAACTAATTTTTTAATTAAAAATATTCGTTACATTATTACAGCCTAACTGGTGGACACATTTATGGCTCTCTGAGGGTCTTACAAAGTTTACTGAATACATCGGTCTAAATGCTACTGTTCCCGAATTCCAACCTTGGGACATTTTCATTTCCGAGTCGCTCCAACTCGGCCTGCGACTTGATGCTGACCAGAGAACCTCCCACTCTCTGAAAATTGACGAAGACGCGTGGATCATGAAAAGGGAGATGGAGTGGTTTGATGATATTGCTTACAAAAAAGGTGGTGCTTTAATTCGAATGATGCAAGGATTCCTAACAGAGCCTGTTCTGCGCAAAGGATTGAGTCGCTACTTGGCTCGCTTGAAATACAAGGCGGCCGTTCAAGATGATCTCTTCTCGGACCTTGATGGGGAAGCTCGGATTGCTCATAAACTTCCCGGAAATGCAACTGTTCAACAACTCATGTCCGAATGGACACTGCAGTCTGGATTTCCTTTGTTGCGGGTGGAAATCCAAGGTACGACTGGCTCAAGTGGTGCCTCAAATAAGATTCGAGTGACCCAAGAAAAGTATTACACATCTCGCGTACAAAGAGCAGACGCTGCGAACAGTAAACCGGTCAGGTGGAATATTCCAGTATCCGTTGCTACAACCAGACATCCTAATTTTGACCCTCAACCTGAATTTTGGATAAGGAACAATGAAAGCTCGGTGGACGTGACATTACCTGTAAACTCGTGGGTTATTTTGAATGCTGGAACGACAGGTTTTTACAGGGTGATCTACGACGAAGAGTTGACCAATCGAATTACTGATCAATTGATGGAGTTTCCCCTGAAAATTAACAAGCTAGCAAGAAGCCAATTGATGGATGACTACTTTAATGCGGTTTGGAACAGTAAGTTTGCGCTACTGACCAACTTCAAATTTAACGCTAAAAAAGTTTCTTCCAAAAAATTTCCTCTTTAACCATCTGAAACAGGGTACATACCAATTGAACGAGCACTTAATCTAACAAGATACATGAGAGATCATGCGGAAACTGAGCACGTGGTTTGGACTCCCATTCTTTCAATGCTGAAAACAGCATTCCGGCTTTTCCGGGACTCTGAAGAAGATTTCGAGTCGTTCAAGGTAAGGCTTTTCTAAATGATATAATTGACGGAAAATGAAAAAAAAAACTATGAAAAACTATCGCAGAATATGTTGTGATTTTTTACTCGTTATCAACTTTGCCTAGGGCTATATGCTCCCCAGATTAGAGAAAGCTATCAATGCAACTGGTGGCTTCGCTGCCATCAACATGAGCTCCAAAGGCTTGCCGGTGATCCGACATGCTCAACTCTTGGATTGGGCTTGCAGCCTTGAATCCTCCGGTTGCATTGAATATGCAGTCAATCTTGTGAAATCGTGGAAATCCTCAGGAACTTTGAATATCCCAAGGGACTTGCGGACTGTAATATTGGCGACAGCTCTGGCAAATGATGCAGATAGTGGGGAAATGTTTGACTTTATGTTGGGAAAGTACAAAAAGATTTTGGGAGACGACGACGGACATGGAGGAAAGTTAAAGGAGCAGCTCCTCACTGCTTTGTCCAATTCCAGGGATGCAGATAAGATTAAAAGAGTGCTGGACATGGCTTTTGAACCGGGTGCAATGCACAGCACTTCGGATGCTGTCAACCTACTTGAGAATTTGGCTACTAATGCGATAGCCTCGGATGTTATACTTCAGTATTTTGTAGACAATCACGAAAAAATTGTAGAAAAGTTTGGAAGTGTATCCCCAATAATGGCGACAGCAAATGCGATGGCGCCTCATTTAAAAAGTTTGAGTGGATTGTTTTTGGTAAGCGAAAACGAAAATTAGTAGTACGTATTTAATTTTCATGCACAATTCACAACAACAAACCAAGTTATATCTATAACCATGATACTTACTATGTTTATATTTCACATTGTAGATTGAGCAGCTAGTGCAGAGAAATGAAACAATGTTCAAAAACTCGTTCAGCCCAGTCGTGAATCGAATACGTGCAAATATAATTTGGTATGATGACTTTGGGGAGGATATGTTAGAATTTTTTGATAAAAACAAATAGGTCATTACAAGTAAAATAAAATAATATATGTATACATATATATATATATATACATATGTATATACATATATTGATGTTGTTGTTTTGTACTGCTAATATCTAAGGACGAAGAACGTTGTTATGTATCTGTAAATAACTATTATCAAAGGCATTACTTGTCTTTACAAAACCAGTATTTTATTTTATGTTGTGCTCTTTGATATTTTATGTTTTGTTCAATAAAAAAAATGATGCACTGACAGCTTGGAACTTACTAAATGACTCTACTCCTCCCGTGCCTCTTGCTCACATTCAGAAGAACTGG
>JAQIXW010004910.1:0-11013 GCA_034700685.1 Willowsia buskii | reverse complement strand
ATCCTGAAATGAACAAGAAAACAGATATCCTGTTTTAAAAGAGGAGAGTTTAACCATATCTGCCTAGACATTATCATAAATCATGCATCGTAAATTATATTCTATGTCTTAAACAAATCATTTTGTTTTCTTATAAACAAATAGTTTTAAGAATCGATATTTTGAAAACGAATGCAAAAATTTGGTACATACCTTGTTCCAAACTCACTTTTGATACGGAAATATGTTATGTATACATCCTTAAAATCAAGTACGGTTGTTATAACCCTTTAATGTTATATGACCTATCAGCATAACTAAAATTATTATATACCGATTGGTAAGATGTAGTCGAATGAACAAGACCAAAGAAAGTGAAGAAAAGTAAAATCTGCCATCTTGAGCCTCATGTCTCTGCTTTCTCCTTCCTTACTACTTCACATTTTGACTCCATACCCTCTGTGTATCGCATATCTCTCAGAGTTGGGTTTTCTTCCACTACTAAAATGTTTTATTGACTATCTAAACAGTTTATATCCTTTAACCATGCCTTCTTCTGGTTGGAACTAAATATAAATTACCTTTTTCACTAGACTACTTAGCTAATTAAGTTTCTTTTGATTACATTTTGCTATTATCTACTACAAAATAAGAATACTGCCACCCCAAAGAAAACTTAACTAATAATAACTTAAACCCTGCTAAGATCTTTTATTAATACACACAAATTAAACGGTGCAAATGACCTGATTACTCTAGTTTGCTTCAAAATAGCATAAATGTCAGTTCTAGTGATTTGTTTGCTGTTTCACTTCAAAAAGTAGATTTTCTATAAAAGAAACAAAAAAAGTATTTATATCTTTTTCACGTTTTATAATATTGTGTTTATTTACTTTATGGATTCCTTATCATTTCTACGAATCAGCTTTCGTTCTTCACACATATATACATAACTTGGGATTCGTTCTTAATATTATACCAACGCTAATTTCAAAACTACCTTCGTGCCAACAGTCGTTTTGTCCGAAGACTTACAGCGTAATGTGAACCAGACATGAATGATAGGAAGGAAATCCTGTGATCATACGATGACTCTCTTCCTAGAAATCATCAAGATAAAAGAGTAATGTTTTTAAATGTTCATATTTTGGCAAGGTAAAATGTTTTTGGCTACGGTAAAATTGATAATTTTCCCCTATATTTTTAACAAAAAATTCATAAAGTCAATAATTATGCTGCTTATGAAGAAAGATACGTTTTATATGGAAAAGTGATCAGTTTCTTATTTGAAAATGAATAATTGAGTAAGAATAAATAAAAAAGCAAGGAGCTTTTTGTCAATTTTCTCGAGCGACCAGGACCTCGTTTTCCCCAAACGAGTTTCCCGTTTCCGATATGCTTGAAGTGTTGGCGTGTACTTGTCAAGTGAAGTTGTAATTCCAATACAATGCTTACAAATGAATGTTAAAAAATTCAGAGCATATGCATGCAAAATCGGAAGCATAATCAGAATCACGATAAGAAACGAGACGTATTTCGATTTCACTCTTGACTCTTGACAAACTCATCAAATAGATCCCACCTAAGTCCACAGATTTATATCATATTTAAATATACTCGTAAACAATTTAAATAGAAATATATGTACAGAAATATATTATTCAGATGTGATATGAAAAACTATGCAGCATGTCAAACTGATCACTTTTCCATAAAAATCATATCTTTCTTCATAAACAGCATAATTATTGACTTTATGAAGTTTTCATGCAAAATATGGGAAGGATCTCCTCAGAATATAGGGAAGAAAAATTGTATGTCTTTTGGTAATTGCAACGTGCCATGGAAGATAAGAAGATATGCGCAATATAATAAGTTTAACTACCTTCCTCATTTGCTGCTTATTTTGATGCATTGTTGGCTACAAATTATTCCCCTGTGAACAGAATCTTATATTAATATCCAACTTTCACTTTGTATTTACAACTTGAATTAATTATTATGAGATGTAAGTAAATGTGAAAACTTACGGAGTTCATCAAGGAACAGCCCAAATATATTTAGAAATTATGAAATGATTTTAATTTTGTGCCGTCGTTTTGGTTTCATGGTCATAGACTTCTAATGCGAAACTTGTCTACATTTTGGCTTTAGACACACATAACTTTTCGTTCACATATGACCAATATCTACAAATATAAATTTTCTACTCCCACCCGGAATATTTTTATATCGGAAGCTTCAAAGGTGTTCACGCAACAAAACTGGAGACAAAAATGACCAAATCCCGATACATAGCGCAGGTTATCATGGCAGTTTTTTCTGAAAGAATATAAAATGAATGGAAATCTCGTCAAGAGTTATGCGATTAGTCAAAACATGTTTTTACAGGAAGCCAAGCTTCATAGCTTTTTTATTGGTTTTGCACTTAAGCCATGCAGGGGGACATGGCTTGGTATGATATGGCATGCTATTTTTAGCATCTCCAAAGTTGCCATAACCTCCTTTTCCATCTTTACTAGCAATACCATGTATGCATGCCAATGGCATTTGGTTAGTTGGTTAGCATTATCTTCAAGTGGCTCATAAATCAGAGTATCAAAACTTCCATGTCCACCCGCCAATTTGGTGGACACTGTCCAGTTTGTCCACTGTCCACTGGACAGTGGAAAGTGGACAGCTGTTACTCTATAGAATCAAAATTTCCACTGTCCACCCCAATTTCGGTGGACAAACTGGACATTGTCCAGTGGACAAATTGGACTTTCCACTGGACATTGATACTCTGTCATAAATGTTATGCATGCACAACATTCAGAGTTCTCTGCTAATTGTATGCAACTGTTATGAATCTGCTAGTTATGTTATCAAAAATACATGTGATTTTAAAACATTGAAATCCTGCTACCACTCAATGAAACTTTTTCTTGTAGTTTCTTGGTTGGTTCATTCACCTTTCCAAAGATAGTCTCAAGCAGCATCGTTTCTGTTCATCATATAGCATGAGTGTAGTGTGAGCCGTCGCGTCATGATGAAATGAAGAGAAAAATTCTGTGAGTTTATATTGGAGAGGCGTTAAAGAGAATACTAGAACACTGCAAAAATTAATTGTAATTAAAACCAAACTTTATATGCTATTGACAATTAACTTTTCCTCCATCCACAAATGAGAGCTTACCAAACTTACTGGTCATTGCTTATTTTATCATATAATATAACTTTCTTAATTATTAATTACTCTATACCCCAGACTTGTCAACATGCCACGAATTCAAAAATCCATGTTCAATATGAGAAGAGAAATAAACAAGCTTCAAATGACTTGTAATACATCTTTAGCATTGCTTGTACACTGGAAGTCTGTACGAAAATATTTTGCTGTACTTTACTTAACAACAAATCCTTCAATTTATTTTCAGTTTCAAATTTCATATCCATGATGAAATGCTCTATTAAGTTGTATATTTAAACCATCTGGTCAACTCACAATTAGAACGCTGTATAAAATACATTCGTTGCGAAATATCCACTTTTGATTTCAGGGTACTGATCACACTACAAATCATACAAAATTTGTTACAAGATTTACCTGCAGTAATTATGACTTTTAGCATCGCTATAGAGACAAATTAAGATGCACACATTTCTCGGGGATTAATGGAAATGACGAATTAATTGACTTCCTTGTCCAGAAGATGAAGAGATGTTAAGAGTTTGGAGAGAAAGTATTTTTTATTTTCATTAAGGAAAATGCTTTCCCAAGCACAAACACATGATGCATGAACAAAGACTATTTGAGAAGGGTTTTACGACTACTTGTTGCATATACTGTGCTTCATGAGACATCAGCTGCCACTGCCAGTATTGGGGTGTACATGTGAAAAGAAGTTTTAGTTCAAGTAAAAACCCATGCTGTGCTCTCCATATAAAATGATACCATTCATCCCTTTACGCATAAAAGCATTGCATTCTATGTAGATAGCCTGTTTACGTGCTTTCACCGAAAAATAAAAGACTACTTCTGTCAATTCCAAAAACTGTTGAATATACAAATAAGTAGTACACATTAATCTTGTCAGGTGAGTAAATGTAATTGGACTTTATAATTACTGTAATTCGGGTAAATACATTTTTCACTATTAGCTAGAATAAAGAATAAATGACTTAAATCCGGAAGTAAAAAGTTTATTATGACTGCATATAATTTTATTATTTCTAGTATTAAGAATTCCTACCTAATGGAAGATCTTACCAATGGGGTCACCTCCCAGGGTAACCAATTAAACCTGATGGATGCCGACGACAAGAAACTTGAAAGTGATTCTCTTCTACTGCTTGGAATATTCCCTAAAGAGGTAACGTTAAAGTTTATTTTTAACACAAAACATAACCACTGAACCTGTAAATTATTGATGCGTTTGACTTGCTCTGTTTGTAATCTGTAGTATTTAAACCTTTTTATTTTACACAGGTTTGGTTGATGATAACAGATCGTTTAAAGGATTCCGATGACCTTGAAAACGCATCCAATGCTTCTCTCTTCTTTCGGAACATCTATTTCTCCAAGCAGACCTTATTTTTATTTCCAAAAGTCTGGGAAATTTTTGAAGAAAAACTTAACATACTAGGAAGTCAGGAATATGAATCCAGAGAAGTCGCTGAATACCTCACATTTTGCTCATCAATCGATAAACCAAGATATCCTCGAAGCTACTCTGAGATTTTAAACCTGCGCTTGACCTGCAAAACATGGAATAAAGCCATCGAAAATTTGTATCATAACCGTTTACTAAAAGTTGGAGGAGAAAATGACTTATTTTCCTGGAAAACTGAAGAATTTCATGATCAAGACGATATAAGAAGTTTCTCCCACCACTTTAGCAGCACACATCAGTCCGAAGATGGGAATAGATCTCCATTTATTTGTAGAAGCGTTAGCATTCTACTGCGCTACAAAGCTTATTTTGACGCCAAAGACCTTCTGGAACAATATGGACACCATATTTGGTTCGCAAACATTTCCTTTGAAGAGTATGATGGGTTAACTACTCCAGTCTATGCAAATATCAGGGACTGGCTGCTGCTGATGCCAAACTTGAAGACTTTGAGGATAAAATTCCACAGCATTTTTACGAGAAATGAAGATTTTGCTTCAGATGAACTCCAAATTGCTGTCAGTCGGGATCACATGCCGGCCTTTAAAAATCTCCAATTTCTTCGCACTTCGTTTTTGCCAAGTGTCGTTTTTAACTCGCTTCTTCGGAGGAACAATCACGTGTCAATTTTGGGGATGGATAGGTATTGTACAAATAGAGATTACCACTTTTGGAGCACCGAGATGCCAAATTTGGAGGAACTGAATATACACATTTGTAATGAGGAGGAGTTCCAACTGTTGGAAGCTTCCCAAGTCAACTGGCCACTTAAAAAACTTGAAGTGTATTTTTCTTATAATTTATTTATTGATTGGACACGAATATTCAAACTTCTCAATGCCAAATGGTCCAACTCATTAAAAATTCTTAAGCTGCCACTTCCAAAAGCAAAAAATATTGTGGATGAACGAGCGATTTTGGATGGATGCACAACAATGAATCTGAATCTTCCAAATTTGCAAAGGTTGAAGATAACAATGAGTAACATGTCATCATTGGATTTTCTTTTGCCGACGAGAGGATCGCTGGAGTTCTTGGAAATTACTGTTTTCGATGATTTGGACGAGATGGAGGGAAGTAAAGAGGTTTTGGAGTATCAAGTGGGAAAAAAGCAACAAATTGAGTTTGTAACATATTTCAAAAGACTAGATCACTCAAATGTTTGGAAACTGTTTCCGAATTTAATGGAAATTACTGTAAATCAAAGTCTAAAGACGAAGAAAACATCTTGGAACTACACAAGAGAAAAAAGAAAGCAAGACATGGTACGCGTGGAAACAAAATGTAGTAGGAATTAATGAACTGTGGATTATTGTAGAAATGGCAAATTGCGTGTGTGCTCAAAATATTGATTCCAAGACCAATTAAATAATTTGTTGATGAACAACTTGATGTAGTATCATTAATCCTCTATGTAGTTAGCTTTTTTTATTAATATTTGTTGTTTATCTCATGCATTATAAGTGCAATTTTTAAGCATACATACTAGATACTTATGCATACATAATATTTTTGGACTTTTATATAATATATACTTTATTTTACGAATCATTGTTTTTCACCAGTTGTAAGCTATATTGAAAATTTCATATGTGAATAAATAAGTTAGTTAATGAAGATGTATACATTTTTCGAGGTTTGTTTGATTATGTCTAAAAATCTTTTTGACTTTCTCGTCGATAGTATTAAAGATTACAGATGTGAAGTTTTTGGAGAGAATACCTGTGTACAGAGTTGGTCTACTATTGCCTCATATTACGTAAATACATTTCTCTGAAAAAGTACATAAAGCATGAACAAAGACCATATTATAACATTACCATTTATAAGTTTTTTTGCAACTAAGCAGGTTGTATTGTACCTAAGCCGGTTTATTGCTAGGATATCAGCTGCTGTATTGGTATTTTGGTATGCGCAACATGTGGAAAATGTCTTTCAAGCTAAATGTTGTTGTGCTCTGGCTCTGCTCTTCACATACAATTGATATGATTCATTTTATAATTTTAGGCTTAAATATACACGATTGCATTGCATTCTAATTAGCGTTTATACGTGGTTTCATTGAAGAATTATGTCAGTTAAATCTGCAACATCGAAATCTTAACTTGAAAATTTGAAACAGTATCCTGTATTTAACGAGTGCTAGTTGACATTGATTTAATATTTTGATCAGGTGAGTGTGAGTGGACTAAATAGTTGATATTGTAACTCGAGTAAATACTTTTTTTAGTTTAGTTGGAATGTAAATACAATAAATGGCTGAATGGCAAGTAGAAGATTAGAAGTAAAAACATTATTATATCAGTTGATTTTTAGCAATTGATAATAAGTAATTCCAACCCACACCCAATGGAAAGTCTCAACGATGAGGTCAGCTCCGAGGGTAACCAAATGGACCTAGTGGACGCAGATGACAAGAAACTTGAAAGTGACTCCCTTCGACTGCTCCGAATCTTCCCTGAAGTGGTACTGTACTGTTAAGTTTAAAGTTAATCTTAAGTTATAAATTCTTAAAGGAACATACAATAACTAAGGCACAGTGATTTTCGGTAAATAATCGGTATCCGTCATCTCTTTTCTCACAGGTTTGGTTGATGATAACGGACCTTGTCAAAGATTTCAATGACCTTCAAAATGTATCCAATGCCTCTCTTTTCTTCCGGAAAATCTATTTCCCAAGGAAGGCCCTTTTTCTGTTCCCAAAAGTCTGGGAAATTTTCGAGGACAAATTTTACACGACACAGACTGTACATCTCCAAGCATAAGGAAGCCCAATACAATCAAGATAACTCTGATGACAGCAATTTCGACGAAGACGAAGAAGGCACAACTTATTGCTTATCATGTGACAGGAGAAGATATCCAAAAACCTACTCTGAGATTTTGAAGCTGCGTTTGATCTGCAAAACATGGAGCACCACTATCGACAACCTTTATCAAAATCGTATCCTAAGCGAAAGAGGAGAATATAAATTATTTGACTGGAAAACTGAAGAATTTCGTGAGGGAGAAACAACTGTGAACTTCATTAACCATTTTAGAAGCACTCATCAGTCTCAAGTCGTAGATAGATCTCCATTTATATGCAGAAGCGTTTATTTCCTCCTCATTGACGATGATTACATTGATGCAAAAAGTCTACTTAGACTTTACGGATACCACATTTGGTTCGCAATTGTAGACTTTAATGACTTCAACGAATTATCTACTGAAATCTATGAAGAAATCAGGGATTGGCTGCTACTAATGCCGAATTTGAAGACTCTGAGGATAAAATATTCCACACTTGACGGGAAAGATGTTCATGTAGATTATGCCTCGGATGAGCTCCAACTAGCTGTGAGTCAGAATAGCATGCCGATTTTTGAAAATCTTCAATTTCTTCAGACTTCCTATTTGCCAAGTGTCGTTTTTAATTCCCTTCTTCGGAGGAACAATCACGTGTCAATTTTGGAGGTGGAGAGGAACATCACTTACAGATATTATGACCATTGGAATACAGAAATGCCAAATTTGGAGGAACTCTCAATTGAAATTTTTAATGAGGAGGAGTTCCAATGGTTGGAAGAAGTTGACTGGCCACTTAGAAAACTTGACTTGGAATTTGACAGTGATTTATATATTGCGTGGGTCCGAATTTTTAATGTTCTCAATGCCAAGTGGTCCAATTCATTAAAAATCTTGGTGCTACCACTTCCAAAAGCAAAATATGTAGAAGATGAGCGAGCAATTTTGGATGGGTGGAAGACAGTGAGAATGAACCTGCCCAATTTACAACGACTGAAGATAACCCTGAGTAATATGTCATCATTGGATTTCCTTTTGCCGACGAGGGGGTCGCTAGAGTTCTTGGAAATTTTGTTCCTTGGTGATGTGGATGAGATGGAGGGGAGAATTGATACTTTGGGATTCCAGGGAAAGAAGCAACAAATAATTGGATTTGTAAAATATTTCAAACGGCTACACCAGTCCAACGTTTGGAAACTGTTTCCAAAATTGATGGGAATTACTGTAAATCAGAGTGTTTATGGATATGGTGGTTATCGATGTCCTTATCAACATAAAAAGACAACATGTTGGATCTACACGAGAGAAAAGAGAAAGCCAGACATGCTACGCCTCAAAACTAAATTTAGTATAGACTGAAAATCTTGTAGAACTTGCGTGAGCTGGTAAAATTGTGGTTTTGGCAAAGTACGAGAAAATTGAATACTTTTTGCAACTTTTCCTTATTTTCAAATATTTGTAATTAGTTATTAGTTGTAGTTATGTCATTTCGTTGAACCCAATGTGTACTCTAGTCATAATGAGAGAAACAAAAGGGTATAGATCATGGGAAACAACTAATTGTATTAATTAGCAGGCTTCTTACTAAAGTTCATACTTATCTCGTGAATTCAATAAGTAAAATTCATATAGGAATGAAAACATGGAATTCGATAAAGTGAAAGTTATTATTTCATAACAAAATGCTGATTGCAAACTATAAGTATTATATATTATATTATATTTATATGCTATCAATTATGTCTGCTATAATACTAAAAAATAGTAATAATAATATAATGTTAAGTACAAATTTGATTGAAGTGCATTGGATGAATTTTAAAAAAAAATTTGCTCATTATTTGTGGACTAAATATATCCAAAGTATTTTGTTACCACCTGGAATAAATTGTCATTAATTTATTGAAATTATTTGTGATTGCTTGACGAATACCCTTGAAATAATCAGTCATGTTTAAAATACGTTGGGTACCAGAGATGCGATCTTGTAAACATTTATTTATTTTTACCCCGTTGATTCATTTCTGAAGAAAGAATTTCCCGTCTTGGTACTTTCTCCATTTCCGATCTGAATGTATTCTTCATCATGATTCTTTCCATTGTAACAATATGCATATTTTTCCTACTATAATGGCTTCTCCTGATGGGTTTAATTAAAGATTCTACTGCAGTTTCTTCTTCGTTACAAACTTTTTCATAATCGGTAATTTGCATTCAACACAGAGATGCAAACCGGCGCTATACACAGTCTTAATATGTGTTTTATTCTACTCCTCCTAAATCCTTTATTGTATTGAGGTTACTTGCAATTTCCTTGTGAATCTATGAATCACTCTCTTTATATACCTTTAGTTGCGCATCAACTGCCCAATATTTCCAATATTTTCGTTGGTCCGATATTTTGCTGAATAATTTTCCACTGGACACATTTTCTCTTGTCATTCAGCTTGTTGAGAACCAATAAGTTCCCATTTCTGAAATCGGAAGGACACATCTGAAACTTTCTCATGCTTCCAATTCCTCCGTATTGTGATGAGGAGTTTTTGCAAAATTGTATGCAGTAGTTAAAATTTAAATTTTTAAAGCAATTGAACTAGCTAAAAATGGTATTGCTTATCATGGCTGTCTCAGAAATAAATCATCTTTTTATAGAATTCATTTCATTTTTATTTATAAAGTATTAGCATATGAAAACATCACAACAATATATTACTATAACCGATGATCCTAGATGGAATGATAAAAGATGATGGTCGTAGCGGTCTGCAAATACCTTATTCAATGCTACGTCAATTCTTTATTCTGCATCATTGTCATTTGAATTCAAACTACTATAAATACAATGTTTGCTATGTAATATACTAGCATAAAAAGCTCAATAACCCCGGCACATATGACATTGATATAATATATATCTGAAATCTTATTACAACAATAGTATACCAATGTTATATAATATTACTTTTGTAACACCGGTAACAGTTTAACGACAGCAAATTTATACTATTACTAGTTTCTGGACATAGTTTATCATGAAGGAGTAAATAACTATGGTGATTATCATCTGAAGTGAACACAAAATGCCTATGTCATATTCCACGCATACACTATTATTGGGGCTACCTGAGATCGCCCCACGGAGGCCGGGAAACTGAACAAAGTAGTGGTGCAAAGAGTAGGGACCATCCATAATGTACAGGCGATAAAAGTAAAGCAAAAAAAAATTTGTACGATTTATATGTAACTTCCCCAGAGGGATACTACCATGTATTGTAACATCCCCAGGGTGGTGCGGCACGCCCCCTTGACACCGCCCCACAATGTTAACACTTTTATTACACCCAGGGGGGCGTTACCGTACAATATAGTGCTACCAGGGGGCGTTACCGTACACTATAGTGCTACCAGGGGGCGTTACCGTACACTATAGTGTTACTAGGGGGCGTTACTGTACAGTATAGTGTTATTAGGGGGCGTCACCGTACACTATATAGTTACTAGGGGGCGTTACCGTACACTATGGAGTTACTAGGGGGCGTTACCGTACAATATAGTGCTACCAGGGGGCGTTACCGTACACTATAGTGTTACT
>JAQIXW010004909.1:0-11013 GCA_034700685.1 Willowsia buskii | reverse complement strand
AAGTTCAAACTAGCATAATACGGAAATGTGACGACAAAAGCTTCTGCTCAAAACCAAAACTTTAAAAAAATAAAGAACCGAAAAGAAGAACAAGTGTATCCATTTCTTTTCCCAACAAAAACCGATGATAAGACAGCTCTTCACGGAGTAAAACTAAACTGAAACATGGGACATGCATATTTTGTACTTTTTCTAGTATTCTGATGACACGCACAAAAATTGTGTGCTTGCTACGCACATGTCTCGATAAATGGTTTCTTCAGCTCTGTGGCATCAAAACAATGACGGTAATCACTGAAACATAAATAGGAAGGTTTTGGCAACTAAATGGCGATTATAAAAGAAAATGTCTTGATGATCCAAATCTTGTTTGTCTTTCTCGGTTAATAACAGCAGTATATAACTCTTAATACAAGACGCAAATTGCACAACAGTTGAAACAGAAATATCCAAAAAGATATTTGCTCTCATTAGAGAAACATGAAAATATGACATTACAACATTACATTCTAGTGCAACAGTAAATTATATGATATGGGCAACAAGAATATTATTAATATCTTATCACTCTTTCAGTATGAAAATCGATTCATGTGCACACTTGGGTTAAGGTCATAATTTTCACATATTAAAATTATTAACACTATATAAAGTATCAGAGGCAGATGCTGAAATAAAGTTTTTCAAAAAACCGTACGCAAGCTGAGCTTTACCACACGGTTACCATAATTAAGTAGACGTAGAGCTGCATGTGTACACGCTTATTAGACACTCATTAAGTGATCAAACCATTTTTACCCAGAAAATTTTGAGAACGAAAGGGATAAAATTGTACCGTTGCGTTGCACTCCATTACATAATATTAAAAGTTCGTTTTAGTTTTAAGTGAAAAACAGCACGGCATATGTGCAGTGACGATGATCATGATGAAGTGACAAGTTATAGAGCATTTCAGGAAGTATGTGTAGCTGATTGCCTCTATTTTCCCTTTCATTATTGAAAGAAGACTGAACCGGCAGCGCCTAGCAGTAGATAAGGAAGTAGCAGAAAGAGATAGAAAGAGATGCACAACACGAGGATGATGCAGTAATGCTGAATGTTTGGAGAAAACGAAAAGGGGAAAATGGTGAACTGGTTAATAGGAAGACTTGTTTTCATTTGGTTTGCCTAGCAGTAAACCATTTGTAAGGGTTCCTAAAATTATCAAGTTATCACCGTCTTCGTCCCCCGACTGCACCGTTACGCATATTATGTATCTTGTCGTCGTTTTCTCTGCCGACGATGATCACTATGATCAGAAAAGAAGTACAGTGGGTAAAGTAGTAGCAGCTGTGTGTCTTGTGCCAGTTGTTATTATTAGGCGAGGAGAGTAACAGAATGTCTTGTAATACTTAATGATTATGTTTAAAAGATGCGTGTGCGCTTCTCTAAAGTTTTCCAGAGTGCATCATCACCAGACAACAGCCGGCTTCCCTATGAATCTTACGCACGATATGGGAAAAGCAGTGCGTACGGAGTAGCAGACAAAACAACAGGGAGACATGCCACGCGATGCGTAAAAATCAACTCGTTCACCCCGTAGACTCACCATCACCAAAACTGAGAACTCTATAAGTAAATTCTCGTACCGAATGTTCAGAAACACCGTCAAAGACCGCTATAGTATGTTCCATGTGTATATACATGAGGACACACTCAAGTTAACTATGGCACATGCACGATGTTGGTAGTACATGACCTTTTTACTCTTTGAATATTTTAAACATGTTTCAGAATGAATCATTATGCATTGCATACATACATACATATTATGTGGTCTGGCTGAACAAGAAATACGAATAACCTTCTCTTTTAATTTGACTCTTGTTCTTTCGAATGATGTACCGAGTTTGTCGTCTATGTGTGTGTTTGTATTCACAACCTACACTTAAAATTTTTCGGGTGTGTAAGCGTAAATGAATTAAATATTTATACTTATTATGTGTACTTGTCTGCTCCTCCACTAACTCAATGAAATGAAATTGTGCTTCCTCGTCTATACAATAAGATAAAAGTAATAGATGCGATTTCCTATTTATAGAGACCTTTGCATGATGTAGATTTCCGTTTTTTTAAACTTCAACAGAAACACGAGTCTGGCAGTCTGGCATGTTGCAAGTTGCAGTAGGAAGGCTTGAGAACACCGTGGTAGGCTTTTCTAAATAACAGTCTTAATTGAAGTGCTACTTTTACTATACAAATGTTGCCTTTTGTGATATTAGTACACGATTGCACTATCCACCAACAGGGAAATGATCAGTGAAATATACAGCGTAACAATATGCTAAACCTTTTTTTTATTTCAATAGAATGCAATTTAAAGAAATGCAAGCAACAATTTACTACTTTCTAATACAATATGAAGCGCTACTGACATTTTCGTGAAAGCTGACTATAATGCATATGTGATACCAAAAATAGTAAAAATTGTCCAAAACTGAGATCATTCGCTCGCTCTCAAAGGGGGAAAGAGATGTCGGATAAATGATCTCAGCAGTTTCAACATGTTTCATAGATTTCGAGATTTTCTAAATAATATTCTGTTGCAACATAACTTGATAAATACTTTGCTTCTAGGGTTTAATTTCACCTTGTGAAGAGAAAAAAAGAAGGAAATGAAGAGATAATACGGGTGATCAGGAGTTGAGCTAAAAGACATGCTTGCAAAGGAAAATAATCCTTGAAACTTCTTCAAGGTAACTTGGTTTAAGAAAATTTGTGAAGGAGCCAAGCAAAGAGGAAATCCCGTCCATAATTTTCTCCCAGACAGCAATCAAGGGAAGCGGAGAAACAGGAGTTTAGAAAGCAAAAAAGGATAATATCGCAGACACTTACGGAAATACATAATAATACATATGTGCGCGTTTCTGAGATGCCTTGGCCAGCTCCTTATCATTATGGAATAGTAATAAAAGAAAGTTTTGTTCTATAATACCAACCTAAACCTGGCGAATCACCGACAAACAGAGATTTTGATCCTTTCGTATTTTTGTGTTTAACTGTTTCAGGCCACTTGTAACAATATTGATTATACACCTATAGTACCACGTAGTTTTATTTGGCCTTAGATATTAGATGCCTACCGTATAACGACTTGCACATGGCCAAGCCCTTATAGCATGACTTCTTGCTCTTTTCATTTTCTGCTATATTTCTATATGTCATAGCTGTAGTTGTATGTTTAGGATTTCATTTACTTTTCAGAGCTACTTCTTAATTCTTGGCTCGAGAACAACCTTCCGTATACGTCTACTTTCCTTCTCCAAGACATGGAAAATGGATATTCCTATATATTTTCAGCCTATATATGCTTAATTGTTACTTGGGTCCGTTTATCTTGCTTGCACAGAGATATGAGAACCAGCAGACAGAAGCGATATTTATGTAGGTGCGCATAGATATATAATATGTATATTCATATTGACTTTTATTGCAAATATGAAATACACGGACTATGTATGTCTACTACACTAACACCGATACTTGACTTTTGGTTCCAAACAAACCCTACATTTTATTACTCCTCTTCTGCATGTCAGAACAAGTCATTCATCATAACATTAATTGCCACCAGCTGAGAAGTCAATCCATTAGAAACCAGGCCAAAATGTCAGAGAGGAAAGAGGATAAGAGCAAAACATCTTCAAAGATGGTCCTTTTCTCAATATTATGAGAAACTTCATGTAGCTCTATTTGTGGCTCAGTTTAGCACATTTTTGCATTATGCATGTTTCCCCTTTTCGGCTGCAGCAATGGAGTGGAGATGGACGTGGAAAACATCGCATAATACATAGTATGAATTAGCAATAATTCAGTCATGTAATAAAAGGTGCAAGACAGTTGCAATGTCCGGTTGGATAGAGCAAAACAGTGCATTTTGCAAACTGCAAACACAAACATGATATTATATGTGTTGCAATGTTTGCAAATATGTACTCGCATTTCATGTCAAGCAAAGATGGTATGATGAATTGGTGGTTGCACTCTTCTATTGGAAGATGATCCGACTAACATTAAATGTTTTAGGCACTGAAACTACAGCTTTATATTTATTATCTTTAATGTCTTTCAAAAGATTCCGTCGTTCTCATGAACAAGTGAATTTGTAACTGATAATTACCCGACAAGCAAAAAACATAACTGCTAAACCGTAGACGGGCAAAATAGATACGTAAAGCCTTAAAATATAACTTGATTTTACGCACATCCGAGATCCGATGCTGACTCAACTACTGATCACATCTCTGTATAAACAAGAACAAGAGTTGAGAGTGGAGACAGCTTGGACCCTGTAGAACATTTGTACTATTTGCTCTGTACAAAATCCGCAGAGTGTGGCAAAGTTGGAGAATGGCTATTACTGTGACTTGGGCTTGTCAAACTCGAAATTACAATTAAGTCAAACAGTATCTCAAAAACAAAATGTACTACAAGAAGAAGATTAAAAATAATGGCTCATAGCCAAAAAAGTAATAGAATAAAAACCTGCCACGTTATGCTCCCTCCACTGCAATACTAACGCGGTGTTCTTTACACTATCAGTTGGTCGGTTTCGTTTCTGCCTACCTCTTAGCTGGCATTAAAACGACGTCATAAAATACGCACTGAATTTGTCTTCATTGCTGGTAAGCTTGATTAATTAATTACAATTTGGTTATCGTCAGCGAAAATGCATAACAGTATGTAAGAAAGTGTTTGCTGTCATTTTTTATCTCTCTTTTGCAATAATATATACTATAGGCACAAGATTATCAAGATTGTATAAACGCTCGCCAAAATCTCCGCATTCTCTACTATCGTGAAAACACTCGTGATTTAGTAATCCAATATCAGCATCATCTCGAACCAAAACTCAAAAGCGCAGTACTGTGAACGCAGCAAAGATGAATGAGTCATCATTGGCACACTATAGCGCGGCTTCAGCCAGACTGCAGGCGCTTAATCATCACTACCACAATCTGTATAGTTCTGTAGAATATTAGATTCCAACTTAAGATTAGTTGCAGTTCATATTTTGACCGTTAATTGCACCCGATGTCAGGTGTAGAAGCAAAAAATACTACTCTTGCTTTACTCTTGCTTCTTTAAGCAATTCAGGTTGACATTCGTTTAATTATAAATTTTTTATATTACCCCAAAAAGATTTGAAGTTTTCACCAGATACTTTTGGCTTTCTCCTACGGATAGAACCAATCGCTTTGCGAGTACGTTTTTCCGAAAGAGTTTGAACAGCCGTAAGAAGCTGCTTGCTTTGTTAGGTATTTAAATTCCAAATTTCTAACTTATAAAGTACACAGGCGTATCAAACCAAGGAGCGATGAAAGGGGTTAACGTTAATTAACAAACGACTTGTGAATGCATTTAATATTATATACTTTTTAAACAATGAAACTATCTTTCATCTGATTCAGACAGAGGTGATGGTATCAGTAGATACTGTCAGTGTTGCTCTCCGCATTGTTGACGCACAAACATTCATGCAAACATATTAGATTAAACCTAACTTTGGTCAAAATGTAAAATAGGCAACCTCACAGTACGACTTGTATATGAAATTTACGGTATTATAATAAATAATAAATAACCTACAAACTTCCCCTCCCCCTACGTGTTCACTTGCATGGTGCAAAGGTATGTTAAAAATTGAATTCCAATAATAAAATATTATTATGACATGCTACAAGCGACCCAGACGTACCAGAGAAAAATCAATGAGTCTGACTGATTACCGCATTATTGTAAACAAATAGGCTCCGGCTGCAGATGATAATCATACTATTTCTAAGAAATGGCAAATCTTCATCGTTCATTTTTTTCATTGGCACAACAAAGATTTTATGAGTATACTTAACCCACGTTCTCTGCATTTGCAAAGTAGCTCAGTACTGCTTAAGACATGTATTCAATGCATTTGTTTCTCGAATCTCACAGACACAACTTTATACACCATGTACTTTTATTATATAAAACACACACAGAGATTTCCCAGAAACAAACTTTATCGGAAGCATGCATCACAGCAGCGAACGGATATAAGCGATATCCTCCTAGTAATACCTTTGTTGAATGAGCGAAAGGAAGTCAAAAAGTAATACAATCGCAAAGGTTAACGTAAAGGGACTTTCCACTTACTGACACACGTATTCGCCAATTGTCTCGTAGTAGCTGCAGGTACCACCGTTCAGACAGTACGAATCAAACGGGCATTTACTGCTTGGAACAGCCCAAAGGGTTGTCGGTGTAGTCCCTACAAAAGGCAAAAATGAATTAGAAACAATACATACATAATTACAAGATTATACATAGCTTATAAATTCTGTACTTGGTAAAAATAGACTGGGGAATGGAGTGAATTAATGTTATCTAATACGGTGCATTGTTCGCGTAAAAACGTATCGCCGTATTGCGTAGGGATATAATCAGTCAATCAGTACGGTAGTTATTATAATGTCGTGAATACTAATAACATCCTGTCGCAAAGATTCCTTTGAAATTTGACAACATATGTGCACAAAATCGTGTTCCAACTTAATCAAGTTCAGTGTCAATGCATTTAAATTGACTATTTCATTACTAAGCGGTACAGGAGGATTTTTATCTGATGCATTCACCTACGTCGGCGTTATGTCCACAAAGAGTGTAATTTTAGAATTGTGCTCGTACGAGTCAAGTCCTACTTTTAGTTAGTTAAAAAAATTCTTTTGTAGTATTAATCCATATAGTGCGACACTTTGTGCTGCCTGAGTATTGATCCGACAGTTTGATTTTGATTTGCATAAACAAAGTTACCTTTTCCGCTATAATTTTGCCACCTAATATTCTATGATGATGAAATCATCACTTTTTTGTGAATCCTATTTGTAGGGTTATATTTTAACATTTTTTACAGCAGAACATTCATTTTATCTGGGTTTAACATCATATTATGAGGCTTTATACTTTACTGAAGTTGATCATTTGTTTTTTTAATAAAACTGGACGATATGTTGTAGTCGCACGTAAATTAGGAATGGAAACATGTTGGAGACAGCAGAAAAGGTCGTTGCCATATTTCTTGCCTAATGGCTTTATTCTGCAAACGTTGGAGAAAGCATCATTTTTAGAACAAACTGACTCCTTCCATATCGCTCTCTTCTTTTTCTTGATCATTTTTGTTATTTCTCATTCTATTTCGCATACAATCGATAAAAATGTCCTCACTGCTACTTTTGATACGTTTGCTTGCACACATGAACATATTATGTAGTTTAAAAAATAAAAGCATTGTTTTGTTCCCTAAATTATTTATGTAAGGTGATCGTCCTTGAAATTTTATCGTAAGGAAATAAGGAATTTCGTGTTTTATGCTGAACATTATTAGTAAAAACCAACCCCATATACAATCCATGCAATCCTGCCACTGTATATTTAAAAAAACTTTTAGAGTAGTAATATCATTTCCCCGTGACTGACTGATTGTAAATACACGCAAACATGAAGTGTGTAGGTTGTGAAAAGAGAGATGATTACAGGTTTTGATGTTTTCAATGTCCAATTGAATTTCTACCTAATGTATTTGCGACGCATTATTGTCTGTTGAGTAAGTCGTCATCGTTCAAGCTAATTTCTTTATGACAGTTTATGTGCCAGGGGTAGATAAATATTCAAAATCACAGTCTGAACTGGTACAGTGAATTATTCTTTAAAAAACTTTGCTCAGCCCAGAGTTTGTTAATCGACCAGACTTTACTTTCCAAGTAGTAAGTAATACTAGCACACATGACATGTAACATACTATACCTTACGTTACGTTCCTAATCTACAAGTTCCATAAAAGGGTTCGTTAACAATAATAGCGAGCGTAATTGTCCCATGAAACAAAATCTCATTTTCTTTCTTAACATTACAACAGCTCCCTCCCTTTATCTGCGTACGTTTGTTGTTCATGCATTAAATCCACTGTTGAGCTATCATTATTATTGTACTATTCGCAACTCTACAATGGAAAAAGAAAAAAAAAGCAGGCGAACAAACCTCCATCGCAATTTTTTACGATAGAACTCCTCCTCATCTAGAAGAATAATTATAGTTCTACTTCCCCCAAAACCTCATTCTCAATTGTCTCTACATACAACATAGATTGTACTTACGAAGGGAGTCAATCGATGATGATGTTTCACTTATAAGTTATGTTATGCATGTAGTTCAGGGAAAATTGGTGCTAAATTGATAATTTATCTGGATACTGCAAGAAAGGGTATTGCTCATTTTTTGCTAAATAAAATATCTAAAGGTATTTGTCTTAACAAACTTCGCTTTACGCATGACGTCATATTTTATTCCTTTTAATAATGTTTTAAGGTTTGAGCAAGGAAGTTGGAGCTTGAAGAGTGTGTCACGAACACCCATGATGCAATAGTCATTAGTTATATGAATGAATAACATATTATAACTCCTTGTGACAATAAAATAACTATATATCTACAAAAAAGTAAGTGTAAATAAAGGATTATTGCTGAATTCTGTGAAGTGCAGTTTATACTCCATTTTTTACGGACTGAAATTTGAGCACGTAGGCAAATTACATGAGATGTAAAACGTTCGCGCGCATAGTATGCATTTTGGATAATATTGTTTTATTATGTTTTACAGACAGTCAAGTCGCTGCGGATCATGATTCTGTGTATTCATAGCCACACATCCAGTCTAAACATTTTGCGTCATAAGAAACATCGCCAACTTACCGACGGGTTTAGGGGACGGAGGCTTAACTGGCTTCTGTGGCTGTTGAGACAGCGACACTCGGGTCGTTGCATGTGCTGAGCCGAACACGTTCTTTGCTTCACATTTATATACACCTGTATCCAGCTCCTTAGCTTTACGTATCACTAGAACTGACTGACGCCTGTTGAGCAACAAAGCAAAAATCAATAATTTAGTCATATAAATAGATGACCCGCCGTCATATCAAAATGACGACAATCAAAATATACTAGGAAGACCTGTGTTTCAAAACCTACCACTATACACACTAGTTGGATGAGAAGCGATTAACTGTGAAATGATTAGTACAAATTACTAGGATTTTCCGCTTGTAAACAAATCAGCTCGTGTTCTTGAACTATGATGATCGATGATCAGATTCGTACGTTTACGCCAAGAACTAAGAACTATACATTATAGAGCCGTTACTCTACTTCACTTTTCAGTGAGGTCATATTATATTATGCATTTGTTAACCACTTAGAACTAGTTTCTACTCTTTTGTTGCTTTAAGCTGGTAATTTACTTCCTGAAGACGTTTCTGTTTTACCGTCAACTAACTAGGCCCAGCATGTCGTATTGACAGAAGAAAGCACCACAAAGGCGTTTTTCGGAATAAAAAATTGGTTTCCACACCATGTGAAAACAGCACTGCTTACGTATAGTTTGTTCTGTTAAAAGACAGCCATTTTAGACGTTTTCTGTGCTTAACACTGACTGAAACGAGACGCATGCATTTTCAGAGAAAGGCCTGAAACTCATTTTGACATCTGTTTATTTTTCTGATTTGAATATCATACACAAAATGCATAATATTTTTCGTCTCGTCCGAAATGTAAAAGATTTTTAGCAAGCGTTTCTTCCTAATATAATCAGATATATGTTTTCCTCTTGACAATTAACAACACCTGTATACATAAAGCAATAAAATATGAGTACATACCAATTAAATCAAACATATTATACAACTTAAATACCCGTGCACTTACCGTTTTGACCGGAGCCGAAACCGGGGATCAGTAAGATTAACAAGTCTACCGTCTTTATACCAAGTCAGCACCGGAATGGGATTACCAGCCCTTAAACGACATCGTATTCTCAGTCGCTCTTTGGGCTGCAGCACCGCTTCTTTCTGTGCTACTACTGACGGAGCTTGCCCTGTAACAATACAAAACAATGTTTTCAATTACAAACCATTCGCACAATTAATTTGCCGCACCAATAATGAAAAGGAAAAGTATCCAAGAAAGATGTAACTTTACTATGAATTTATCTCAGAGTATATAAATATTATAATTTTTGGGAACATGTATGTATATATTCCGTATTATATTATCCTATGCTTTTGATTTGCTAAAAACGGTCAAGATTACTCGGATACTTAAAGCAGTAATTTCCAAGCTCATTAGATCTCTTGACTAAACAGTACTCAACCAAAGTCCGTTTTAGGTTTTTGCGATTCATACATATATTTTTATCTTGTGCCATGAGCAAAACTTTCCCAAATGCCACTGGATCAGAAAAGTTTTGATCGTAAAACTGATCACATCGAGGCTCGAGCATTAGATAACAAAGTTTTGTATGCGCCTCTTGAAAACTTCCAAAATAACTATAGATAAAGACTTTGTTTGGAAATGGTATAATTGCATGGTTGACGACGTCGGTGGTATCAACGTCCAGTTTGTTGTGTCTATCAAACCATTGTTGACAGTTTATCCACAGCTTGCAACACATCCTACAATTACCTTTTGGAATTTGCATTTGTTGTTAACAATGAGTAAATTTTTAGTTTAGTGACCTGCTACTCTTTTTTCTTGGCGAAATACCACAAAATCAAACACATTGTTTTATTGTTTTTTACCCTAAAACCTACAGCCCAATCTTCAGTTATGTTTCAAACGAATGAGTTTACTGTATTGTGTTTATTGTAAAATAAACTCATCTATGAAGAATGAAGGCTTAAAGAAATAAAGTGAATATACATATATTTATGCAAGTAAACTTGTACGATTCCAGAAGAAGAGAGAGTGAAAACTTGCTATCAACTATGGGGTGGTAAAAGAGTGCCAAATTGTAGTGAGAAGCAAATAAAAAATATATGAACCAGCGATCAGCTCTGATTTGCGAGTTGAGATGAATAAGTTGAGATAAGCAAGCAGAAAAATACTACAATGGAGAAAACTTTATACCAAAACTCGAGGAAAACGAACAATAAGAAAGTTCATGTAAGTA
>JAQIXW010004908.1:0-11014 GCA_034700685.1 Willowsia buskii | reverse complement strand
CTAGAATTTTCATACACCTGCAATGCCTGCGTTTTCTCTCATGTAATCAAAAAGCATGATACTTGATTCTTGATTTCACTTGCTTTGTTGGAAATGTGACACTGAGATAGGTATATATATCATCCAAATTTTCCAAATTTTTTATATGAAGACATCCCGAGAATTTTGACTTAGATTTTTACTGTGAAATATTATCTGTATACCATAAATGCTCAAGGTCATGTAATAAATTGCTTAAATTAGATACACAAATGTATGTAAATACATCCGATAAAGAAAAACAGCATTTTTTGTATGTTCACGGACGTCACATCTTGTAGTGCTTTTCATGTTCAAAAATATTCTCAGTTTAAATGCCAGTGCTTTTTTTGATTGGTTCTTATTTCGGAGCACGTTAATATGTACGTAAGCAAGGTACATTTTATATAATAATGTTTGTCGGCGAGACGATTACATATTGTGCATAAATAATGCGAGATGATGGGAGAGGTCTTGTGGGAATAATCTCTAGCAATTACAGAAATGATCTCATGCGAACTGCGTGTGCATGTACCATGATGGTTTGTCCTTTTCTGTGATAAATGCTCCGCTTTAATGAAAAATGAGCAAATCGGAATTTTGCTCGTTTCATTTTGGAATGGAAGTGCGTAATGATTTACTTCCAGCTTTAAACGGGTATACATATTATGTCCCAAGCAATATTTATTTACATTTATGTATTACGTACTGATGTGTTCAGCCAGATGTCACATTGCAGAAAAAGATGAAACTAGATGAAAATACACTTGTGTTCTGCGTCCCATTAGGACACGTTTGTCATGCAAAACATTGAGAAATGATGTGTCTCGAAATCAGAAAAGTTTGCTGACGCGACGGCACAAAAGACTCATTCATGCTTTCATGTTCAATTCGACAAAGAAAAGCATATATCTGGTTGGTATGTATATATTTTCCACTTACCCGGAATCTTATCCAATATTAATGTACAAATGTAGCGCAATTTTGTAAATTAAGTGACATTTGTATGCTGTTGAAATTCTGCTCGTTACAACTCATTTTTTGATACGGTATTCTTGAAAAGTGTAATAAGAAAAACTTCAGTAGAGTTGTTCCTTTAAAAAGAAACTTGATAAAAAAAACTCCGGATGATGATGGAATCAGATGGCTTGAGAAACCGGCAGTTGCTTCGTGTTCATGTAACGGTTGTCGCAACAAACGAGTGACGAGACGATCATATTCAAATATGCGTACCGTACATATGCTGTTAGCGACAGTCAATTTTGCTTGCTTTCCTATTGCCTAACTTTGCTCTTTCTTGAACTGAAATCGGAATATATGCGTGTCAGTGATGAGTTTGTGCTATTTCAAAGTAACAAAAAATGAGTTCAATTTTAATAAGAAGACAAAAATCACGTAGACAGCTTTTGTAATTCCAGACTTGTCCAAATTGATTGATAGTAGGTAATAGCATACATATACATGACATTATAAAGGTGACATTCGCATTTCGCATATCCAGATGAACTTTTGCCAGCTTTCAAAAAAGGGACAATTATGCAGTATTTATGTATGTAATAGTGTTTTTTAATGTCTTTGAATCTGAAATTCGATCAACTATTAGTACTCTGAGGATCAAAACTTTGCATTACATGGTTGCTTTTATATACATAGTTATGATCAGAGATAAAGGAGTTTTTCACTTTTGGCATTTGAATGGTAGTTCTTTGGTTGCTGCCGCTGGCACAGCCATTAATTTTAGAAGCCATAAGCCATTCGTCTATAATGGGTTCACTACAATATGATTGTATCGTATCGTAATTTACGCGTTTACCACTTCACGTAGTAGTATTGATTAGACTTTCTGTCCATATTTCATTTTTATTACCACCAATACCAGTATCAAAGTTTTCAGAACGACTAGTAATTGTGTTCGCGTCAAACACAAATTGTGAAGAACATCTCCTATTGGGCATCATACTATATATGAATGAATAAAAGTACATATTTTAATTACCATGAAAAACTGAAAGAAATCAATCAAATTGCTCTTAATCCACTATAATTTGCTAATTTTGTTTCTCTTAAATTCTCGCTCAGCATAATAACATAAAAAATCAAGACTACCAACAGTTATAAAAAGTGCATCATTGATTGAGCAGTTTTCTAACTGTCTGGCTGATGTCCCCTAATCGAAAATCAACTGCTGATCTCAACATTTTAATTACCTTTCTCGAAACGATCAATGCAGCATCGTCAACACTAAATCTAGGTATTGTAACTGCAGGTTTTATGAAGTAAATCCAATATTCCCAATTCCAACGTATAGATGATAAAATCCTAATCAAATCTATGAAATAAGTTTTATTCTACGTTTGCCTGACTTGTATATAAAATCTATCGGGTTGTCAAAAGTGGCATTTTCTGATCATTTCATACTTTACGCCTTTTAGCATGATCCATTTAGGACCTGATCGCATATTAGAAAATTAAGCATACAAAAATTATTTATGGCTTACTTCATGCAATTTCTGGGTCAAGAGTTGTTGCGAACTATTCATAAACACGGTCCATTTGTTTCAAATATAATTTAGAACATGGAATATGTCGTAATGGCATAAGTAAAAGAAGACGTTGCGTTAATTTGATATTATGCTTTAGCACTAAAAGATTTATGCATGCATTTAGAATGGCATATTATTATATATTGCATAGGTATATTAATTTGGTTCTACTGTAATAGTTGAATGAAGTGCCGACAATGCTGGTTTTATGTGCTATACTATTAGTCTGGTATTTGTGGTTTGTGTGTTTTCCTTCTGGTTTAGTAATTTAGATAAAGCAGAATGTGGTGATCTATAAAAAATTAGAACTACTGTGTTCTGTTCTGATGATGTATGATGTAGATGCATTAAACTGAAGAGAAAAAACTAATAAATAAATGCCATCACCAAATCACCATCAATAATTGTAATTTTTTTCCATGATAGATGTAGAAGCACTTTTCCTTTTCTATCCATGTAGATTATTAGCTTTCCAACTATTTCCTTTGCTTTTAGTACATTTTAGTATTTAATTATACCTTAGTACTATATATTAACTCTTAAGTAAACACGTAAGTCAGCATATAGATTATTTGAATTAATTAATGTCATAAATATTCCAATACCTCACACTTTTATGATGCGCTTCTCTGAAATAAAATTCCTTTTTTCCTCGTCTTATCTATTCTACGTACATACCCTCACACGCAGTTTGCCGAAAGAGGTCGTTATTAGTATATATAAGTATATAGGTATAGGGCTTTCATATAGTTAATTAATTCTCATATTACGGAATTTATAACCTCCGTCATACGTATGATAATCATGATTACGATAGGATGAGGATAATGTTGTTGTTTGTTGAACTGAAGTTTACACTGATATGAAATCGTGCATCATCATCAGTATCACCATCATCCATTCCATGTGTACATCTGTAAAGTTTTATGTATGTCTACTTTGGCTTCACATGAATTGCAGTTGCCTCAAGTTGTAACGTGGCGTCATCAGCAGCACAAGAAGGGGAAGATAGAAACAACATTGGTGCAACTCCAACTTCCACAATAACATCACCCGCAGCATCGGCGAGCTCTACATTCCCTTGGTTAGCGTTCTATGAAGATCTCGTGAGAAGTTCTACAAACAACTACTTCAACAACTCCGCTCCTTCCACAACAATCCTGAACAGCAGCGGCGGTGGTAGTATTGGCTCAGCCACCAACAGGACCAATACAACTTCCGCTCATTTGTCTACATCAACTCAGCAACACCAGCAGACGTTAGCTCCAATTTCAGCCGGTGTTGTTCCGCATCATCTTGACCACCAGTTTTTGCGAACAAGTGTAAGTTGACTCCATCCATTTTGAGTCTCTCTGTTTTAAACATTTTAAAAGACAAAAGTATCATTTCCGTTTACACAATACACTATACAATACACAACGGCTGCACATATGTACTTTGGTCATGAAACTTTGCCAGTGACCAGTCATTTCATCATTTGACACGCAAAATAGTCTTCTTTCCTACAGAAAGGATAGATTTACATGCACATTCACGTTTTACGAATAAAAATTCCTGCTAGTTGTGCTAGACTAGAGATACATGACGATTTCCGTCAAATTCGAGTTTTACGACTGTGAGTCGAGTGGAGTGAGCGTAGATTTTGTGGCGAGTTTGGTTTAGTCTGCAGTAACACAAAAAGTCACTGTGAGTCCAAGTCCAAGACATAAAAAAGTGTTGTGGGTAGTCGTGGATATTATCATCATCATATCATCGCAATCATTGTGACGGTTTGACTGCTTTGGTTCAGTGCTTTTGCCATGTCTCATACCACTCGCTTATAACCATGATATGATCATGCCATGCCAGCAATGTTGAATATGTGGACAAGGCCATGAAAGGGAAAAGGAGTGAATGAATGGCAAGCTCAAGACATTGGTTTTTTTGCGGTCCGATAAATAAACCCTTTTGTTGTTGTAATGTAATGTGCACACTTCACATCTCTGATTCTACTTCTTACTTTACATGAATTCATCTTATTTTTCATTCCATCAAGACGGAAAAAGTTTTTTATGGGTATACATACAAGCATTGCATCCTGACTGGCCAAAGTCAGTATGAACAAAAGGGTTCCATTACATTAGGAAGAAATAGTACAAAAATATAAAAAGTAAGCAATAAGCAACAAACCAGCAAAAAATAGGAATAATGGAGACGATCATCAAGAATAATACTAGTCTGCTAGTTATTATACCACTGTAGTTTAATAGTTTTCATAGTACTTCCCAGTGTTAAAATTTTTATGCATGTATGTAGCACATGCATAAATGTATGTGTGCAAAGTGCATGCAACGTACATTATCGTTATCGTGTTGTTGTTCCTGTGAGTAAGTAGTAGTGATGTAATGAACTCTCACAAATATTACAAGATCATCGCCAAGCTACTCTAATGGAGTCATTGCCAAGCACGCTGTGATGTGATGATGATATCATAACCTCCATCCAAGTTACTAGTCACCATTAAACGCCATACATATCTTGCAAGAAAAAAATCCTTGTGTTTAGGCTAGTGGGAATTCCGTACATTTAAGCTATTGTAAAACTTCTAGTGTTGCAGTGGCGTCTGACTGACTAACACACTGAAAGAGAATTAAGTGTAGTTTATAGTCGAGTTAAGGGAAAGGAAGAGTTTGTTATTGTCTTGGGCGCTGTTGTTCTCTTGAGCAGAAGGGAGGAGAGTACTATTAAATTAGTGACAGTGACATTGGCATTGATTGCCACTTGGCAAATTGTAACGAGAGGGAAAATACCAAGGAGGAAAAAGCAAGCAAAGAGCACACATTTCTTTAGAGAATGGAAATTATGTTCCAAAAGTGAATTGTGTGGAAACTACATACTTGCACGTGCTCACATAGCTGCTTATAAAAACATAGAGAATGCTTGTAAGCTGTAGCAAATAACACGATCCCTTGTGAAATCATGGCCAATTTCATTTCCAATTGGACACACTGATTTTCTCCGGAGGAAAAGGATAATAGAGAAGCAATTTTCAGAGCTGGAGAAGCATTATAAGTTTAAACGAACAAAAACTGTTTAAAAAGGGCAAACGCGAGAGAGAAGGCGAAGTACCTTTTTGTGTTTTTATGAGAAAAAAAAGTTTGTGATCTCGCCTGATTGATGGATTGGAGGATTCGGGATGTAATTTCAAGTTTGAAGGTTGCAAGCAGGCGAAGTTGTCTGTGATTTTAGTTCAGATGGTTCATGATTATTTGATGAGTAAGTTTACAAAAAGACTGACACAAAGACAGTCACCATCCACGCGTGTTCCAGACGGGATTTTAGTAGTTTTTTGATGATGACAAAGATGGTTTGATTATATGAGTGAGCGTGTTACTAGCTGAGTGTGTAGTTTACCAGTACCTTATAGCCATGTGCACTTACTTGGTTGTGTTTTATGTAAATTGAGTAGTATATACCCCTATGTGTGCCTCCTCATATAGATGAAAAAAGTGTGTGCACAGCTCAAAAGACCAGGAGTATGTTGAGCGGTGATATATTCTCCTGAGATTTCCTTTTCCTTTGCTCATTAATTTGCCTGACTATCATAATAATATCCTTCATTCTCAACATTCCAGTAGTACCTCGTACTCATTCCACTACTGCTAGATTCTGTGTATTGTGGATGATCCCATTTTAAATCATTCCACTTCCCGTAGCCCTTTTCATCTATTTAATTCATGTGTGTCGCTTTGAGCCTATTCCTCGTTTGAAATGGCTTCTTCTTGTATCATGGATTCAGATTTAACAAGATCTACTCAAGAAGTATTGTTGGAAGATGTAAGCAAACATACCATCAATATACTTACATATATGAAATAAAATATTTTGAATGATAAAACTTTATAAAAATTAGCATATTGCGATCCATTCATAATTGCAAAATTAGCAATCAGATCCAAAACTTGAATGGAGGGACTCTGACTGAAATCCTTTCATATTTATGCACTCAACATCGTGTAGCACGAAACTTTACTGGAGAGAATATTCATATGTCGCCATTGATTACTGAGAATCTAACAATGTTTCTTTTAGAGCAAAATATTATTTGTGAACTGAGAGTTCTTATTTTCCAAATGAGTAGAATTTTAAGGACGCTGCAGCGCCAGGGTTTTCAAGTAACTTGAGGGTAGATAGAAATGACTTAAAAACTTGAGTTTTTCTTGAGTTCAGTGGCTCAGTAGTGAGACAAATTCTCGTACAAGAATGCCAATATTTAGTTGGATCAAGGCCATGTGGCCAACTAAGCCTTGGTGTCGTGTACGTAAGTTCAGTACGCATAAATTCTAAATTTAAATATAAAAGTGTGTCTCACAAGAGGTCATGACGTGAATTTGCAGACACATGATAGAATAGCAGAGAAAAGACATTAATAGGCATTGTCAGTATTAGTAGTTGAGCTCTGCGTAAAAGTCACGTTGTTGACCGAGAGCTCGTTGAAAGGACGGCGACTGAATGCTATCAGATAACATTGCAGTATTATATTTGTCTTTATAGTCAGTTTGCCAATATCTAAAAAAAAGTCATATTTGTCGAAACATTACATTCCACAGTGCTCTAAGCATACCAAAAACTTTGGGATGATAATGGAATTTTCTTCAACAAATATCAGATTCCACAATCAATAATAATGATCGAAAGGCTTTTTGGCATTAAAAATATTTTGAATAATATGAATTGAATAACGTAGTATGCTTGAATTTCGGTTCTTAAAGCCGCCTGTCAAAACCATTTTAAAACTAAAGACAAATTCCATTACTGAGTTCGAAGTTAAGAAAATTTATATAATGCATTGCGGAGGAGGAAATGTAAAAGTTTTCGCTTGCACTGTTCTTTAAGGGAGAGCATTTTCATGTAATATCTGCGGCAGAAAACAAAAAGTACATTTTGAAATGTATGGGTGAAGGCAAAGAGAAAATCCCGGTTTCATTTCTCTGTATAGTTGTTGTAGTCCAGGCGGAGAGAAAGGGGCCAAAGTAGAGAGGCGTGATGGTGTCAGTATCTGTATCGCTCCCGACAAGTGCCTAGAGCATCACCGTTTATGATAATGTAATAGTTGCTAAAATGAAGTGTCAGGAGAGAGAATAAACTTTTTTTTTGTAGGAGTGGTGGAAATGATAAGGAGACTTTGCCTCTTGTGGAGCTTGTATGAGTTATGGTACAGTTAGTACTGCACTCAAGGGGTCGCGTATGCTAGGGAATGAATAAAAGGAAGGGAAACGTTGATTAGAAAGATATATATAGCCCTTCTCATAACTTACGTTACGTAAACACTACAGAATTTCGCCGGTAGGTAGGAAGGCGCAAATTGTTTCGGTTGAGGAAGCTGAAGCGAGAGAGGAGAGAAAGTTACTGGCTCAGTTATGTGTATTAAATGAGAAGTGCATGGAGCCGACAGATGGACAAAAGATTCCGCAGTATTTTGTTTGCTGATAAAAGTTGTACCTCAACGAAACATATTTTGGCTGCACGTCATAAATATAATTGCATGATAAGCAACCCTGTCTCTAAGGTGGAGGTTGGAGAGTTTTTTTTTTCTGGACGAGATTATGATAGCAATCACTGCTTTATAAAAGACTATTTGGCCACCTTCGCAATATTTATTAATTTTATGGATTTTGTTCCTCTTTTTTTTTACAGAGCGAAGGAGAAAAGGACGACGATGACCTCGATATGAGCTCTAGTAAGGGCCGTGAATATGCGATAAGGCTAGCTCTTCAGAAGAAACAAGATCAGTATATTGATCTCAAAGGGGTCACAGTTTACGTCGCCACGTGGAACGTGAATGGGCAAAGTCCTGGCAGTATCTCTCTCTCGGAATGGTTGTCTAGAACAAGCGAAGCGCCGGATATTTACGCCATAGGATTTCAGGAGCTGGACTTGAGCAAGGAAGCTTTTTTATTTAATGACACGCCGAAGGAAGCGGAATGGAGGTGTGTTTTGTTCCATGTCGTCGTATATAAATGATCAAGTGAAAGTTGTTTTCCATTTTCCGTTGAACATTTCCCCTGTGTGTGTGTGGCTTTCGTCTGACATGTTATGCCATTACACTCCATAGAATTACTTATACCTATTACAAGGCACACAGCGCGGAGCTTGCCTATAGGTTTAGGTATATAATATGGTTGAAGGTAGAGGCGTCCTTGTTGTAACACGAGAGAAATTGGAATATAAAAAAGGTTTATTGGAAATGCAATTGCAGTTCTAGTACTTTTTTTCTCTTTTTTCTTTCCATTTCGATTCGTGCGAGAGCACAATCCGCCCTTAGTAGTTTTACTTACTTTTCCCAGCTATCGCCTCTAGTCTTAGCATCATAAATGTTATATGCATGAGATGTTCGTTGAGAATCTGAACATTTTCTTAACTTGAGGAGCAATGTTCAATGGAATTTATGGTTATGAGAAACCAGCTATTTCTTTTTTTCAATGGAAACGTTTTTATACATCTTTGTATGTTTGGATATTTTATATTATAGCAACTCTGTGCGAGCCGGGCTACATCCGGGTGCCAACTACTTTCTCGTGAAAACCGTGCGACTGGTTGGAATGATGTTGATAGTTTTTGTGAGAGACGAAATCAGAGATCAGCTTCGTGACGTTGTCGCAGAACAAATTGGTACTGGGCTGCTGGGAAGAATGGTATGTTATTCTGGAGAAAACTTAGCTACTCGTTGTTGTAGATTGCATGCTGATTTTTGTTTATTTTTCCCCAGTACAACCTTGATTGATATGAATGTGTTTTTATGAATGTATTTTCTACAGGGGAACAAAGGTGGTGTAGGAATACGGTTTGACGTGAATGAGACATCAATATGTTTTGTAAATTGCCATTTGGCAGCACATGTCGAAGAGTTCCAGAGACGGAATCAAGACTTTCATCAGATTTATAACCGACTTGCGTTCAACATGCATGATGGGCTCAAATACATAAAAGATCATGAGTAAGAAAATTTTATGGTGCATGGCTGTGTATAAAAAGGCTAAAATCGACTTTTCACTTAAACTTTTTTCATATTGATCAAAGTTCATATATCATGATGCATGATGAAAGTGCATAAGGGTAATAATATACTTTTTTCTTCTTGCTTTCCCTTATCTAGACAGATTTTTATGTTTGGAGACTTCAATTACCGCATTAACCCTGCCACCATTGACGCTACCAAAGCTAAAGCATTGATTGAAAAGGAAAAATATTCCATAATTTTGGATCAGGATCAGCTCAAAGAGCAAATGAGACTGGGGCATGTCTTCTCAGGTTTTACTGAGGGACCTATCAACTACCGTCCTACCTACAAGTATGATCCTGCAACAGATAACTGGGATTCTAGTGAGAAAAATAGAGCTCCGGCCTGGTGTGATCGAATATTATACAGAGGGGAAAATCTAACACAGATTGACTACACATCTCAGCCACAGTACAAATTAAGTGATCATAAGCCTGTTTCCTCCTTTTTTAATTCGAAAGTAAGTGATGAATAAGCCCCATGGGCTGCCATACAGAAGCATATAGTATTGTTTGTGGTAAAACTCTTAAATTGTATTTTTTATGTTCTTGTGTTTCAGATTAAAGTAATTAATCAGTCAAGATACCGAAAGGCATACGAGGAGGCACTTAAACAAATGGATAGAATAGAGAATGAGTACTTACCCCAAGTGACTGTTGATATACCAGGCACAAATCTTACCTCCCATTCCAACCGCAACGAAATACATTTTGGAAGGGTGAAATTTATGGAGCCTGTGAGGAAAACTTTCACTGTTGCCAACACAGGCCAGGTTCCTGTTCGTCTGGAGTTTATTAAAAAGCTTAATGATAGTTATGCCTGCAAGGAATGGTTGAACATTACTCCGGTGCGAAGTTTTATTATGCCAGGTGGGTGGTCTACGAAGCCTATTAAAAGTTGAAAAGGCTTTCACTTGTTTGCCAGTTTTATCTTTATAACCCTTTTGATGCTTTTATATTCCAAAGGTGAAACGTGTGAAGTCGAACTTCTTGTTGTAGTGGACAAGCGTACCGCCTCCCTCCTCAACGTGGGCAGAGATACGCTTTATGATATTTTAGTATTACATTTAGTAAACGGGAAAGATATTTTTATAACCGTGGCTGGAGACTTTGAAAGAAGTGTGTTTGGGTGCTCCATCGCTGCCTTAGTTAACATGAGTGAGCCTATAAGCATGATTTCGCCGGGAAAACTAATTGAACTGGTAATCCCAAAATCAAGAAGTTAAGGATAGGCTATAACAATAAGTAAAACAAATTCCTCAACTTATTGTTCACTTTTATTTTTTATTTTTACAGGAAAAAGGGAAAATGCCAGTAAACCGATACGACATTCCAAAAGAGCTTTGGTTCCTTGTTGATAGATTGCATAAAATAGGAATGGAAAAGTCTGGCTTGTTCACGCTTTCTGGTCTTCA